>RJWM01020836.1:0-36374 GCA_004363535.1 Dasyprocta punctata
AAAAATGAACAGAATAAAAACTCGTGGTGACGTGTTTTTATTCTTCTTGTAAACTTAAGATTCATACCTGTGCCTAAAATTTTGTTAGCGATACAATATAAGAGATCATATTTTTCTGTGATCTGTGTTTGTTTATATAAGTGTCTTTTGCTAATAGTCACGAATTTGAAAGTTTTGGAATAAACTCTTCCCAGAATGGATTCCCAAAAACTTAGTGTAAGCAAAAAAGAAAGATGGAAGATGGGTTCTTTGTACATTCTTTTTTTTTTTTTTTTTTTTTTTTTTTTTTTTTTTTTTTTTTTTTTTGTGGCACTAGGGCTTAAACTCACAACCTTTCGCCTGCCAGGCAGGCGTTTAAGCTCCTGAGCCAAACTCCCAGCCCTGGTTTTTTGAGACAGGGTCGCACTGTGTAGCTCAGACCAGCCTTGTGCTCGTGTTGTAGCCCAAGCCAGCCTCAAACTCACAACGCTCCTCCTACCTCAGCCTCCTGAGTGCTGGGATCAAAGGCGTGCACCACCTCTTTGTACATTCTTTAGTGATGTAGAAATAAGAGAAAAGTGCAATACTTATAAAATGAAATTTAATCTTTTAAATTTGGGTGGCTAGTCAAAATGGAAATAATGCTGTTATGCTTCATCCTTGAAGAAATAAACTTTAGTTTTACAAAGTATTCTTAAACCTTTACCTCTTTCCTCAGTGACACCGGGTTAAAAAAACAGTACTAACCTACTAAGAGTACTTCTAGTTATTTTCAGAAGGATATTAGCTTCAATGGTATTCATAATAATAATTGACACTTCAGACACATTAAGCACACAATGAATATAAACTATTCATGCTAAGTCAATGAAACCATTATAGCTGGTATTCTACCATGTCCTTTTCATCATTACAAAGAATCAGAGGCTCAGAGAACCTCCTAACAGCAGCTATTAAATGAAGCAGCCATTTCATGGTTTAAAGAGATCAGTATTAGCTGGAGGTGGTGGTGCACACCTATAATCCCACACTCTGAGGAGCCAAGGCAGGTAATCCACAAGTCTGGGTCCATGTTGGACACTTTGGCAACTTAATGAAACATGGCTTCAAAATTGAATAAATAAAAAGCTGATGTGTTATAGCTCATAGTGAAGGCCCTGGGTTCAAGTCTGAGGACAGAGAGAGCGAGAGAGAGAGAGGGAGAGAGGGAGAGAGAGAGAAGACGACTGGATGAGTATTACTGTTAAAGGTTGTGTCTAGATGTCCCCCCAAAGCCTCATACAATCATAGATGGGGCTTTTTTGGAGGTAGCTGAATGTAGGGAGTGGGCTGCTGGGATCCAGGACATGATGCTGGGATTGATTAATGGCACATGATGCTAAGATTAAGGGTATGAGTAACCTGAGTGAGATATAATGGCTTGTCACTTGTCACTTGTTGCTTATTGCTGCTGCTTGTCTTCTGCTCTGCCATGCCACCGTGCCTTGGAACCAACCAATTATGGAATAAAACCTCTCCAAACTGTTAGCCAAATAAACCTTTCCTCCTTCCACTTGTGAGTGTCAGGTGCTTTGTCTCAGCAACAAAAAAAGTAACTAAGACAATTTCAGGCTTTATACAATCAGATAATTTCCTGTCAGCCCGGAGCCTCAGCATGATTATAGATATCATGTACATGGGGTCCTCAACCCCTGGGGTGCTTTTGACCCCTAGGACATACAGCAACACCTAGAGACATTATGATTATCACATTTGGGCAAGTGGGTGCTACTGGCAACTCCTGAGCAGAGACAAGTATGGCTGACAACCAACCTACACAGCTCAGGGCAGCACCAAAACAAAACAAAACAAAAATTGTAGCTCCAAATATCAATGGCACTAAGGTTGAGAAATCCTTTATAGGTCCGTAAGACTGAATGTTAGTGGGCATTTTCATTCCCATCAGTCAGCCTTGTATAAAATCTTAATCGTGAATAAGGTGGAGCTCAATTTTCTCTACTCTTCTTTAAGGTGCAAAGGAGCCAGCAGTAGCTCTTCCCCTTTTTAAAGAACAGAGAGGGAAACTGCACAATTCTGAATGCCAGAGTGTCTCTGTAAAGTGATAAAAAATTTTGACAGGTCCCAAGAAAAATACTAAAACCTGAATCTTTTCTCTTTTAACCTGAGTCATTTGTACTTATGCAAAAATAGATGGATTTCATAAAAATCAAAACTTTATTTCCAAGATAGGACCTTTAGAGTCTAAAGTGCAGGCAAGTTGCTTCCTGGAGGAAAAGAGACAAGGATGATAAGAGTTTAGCTCTGCCATCTTCTCATCTTGAAAGGCACTGAGGGCCTCTCCACAATTCCTCTTTCTTACTCTACAGTAGCTTCCTGGAGATGTCAGATGCATCTATCCAGACTCTGGACAAGGATTTCTACTCATATAAACTCAAGTGCCACCAGCAATTCATCGATAGAAATTCCAGTATGCACAAGGAAACTGGGACCGAGGTCTGACTTCTCCCAGTCCCTGATGCCTCTTCTCATCTTTGCTTCTGCCTCACCCCAATGTCTGGCACTTAGCAAACACCCAGAGGCTAAAGACTGAACAGCAGCTTGGTACGGATGTAATGACAACAATTGGCTATCAGTTGTGCCAGAATCCACTAGATTAGCAAATAGAAATTAAAAGTCCCATTGGAAGAATATTTATCATAGGAAAACAGTTGGAACCTATATTTACCTGTTTTCCATCTCAAGTGTTCGGATGGCCTTCTACATACCCCCTGCCATGACCTTTGGGCTTTCTTTTTCCTACCTGTAAAACAAACTGGCCAAGATAATTGTGAAGACTAAGATTTCCTTCTACTTTAATATTCTATCATATCTAAGGGGAGAAAAAATGAAAACTTTCTCAAATTCATGATGACTGCTATTAAATCATTTTTCAGTTTTCTTGGTGGTGTTGCTATGGATAAACTTCTTCCCCTAAAGTTCTAATTTTATGAGTGTGTAATTTCATGAGAGGTAAATATTTTAATTATCTTACTGTCCTGGGCTCCTTTGTGTCTCGGTGTAGAACTTTCATCTCATTTACCCCCCAACAACCATCTGTGGGTGAGAGGTGGGGATAAGCAGGAATTGAGAATGTCACAATAAGAATGCAAACAATACAGTTTCCTCTCCATTCTCTGTCAACAGAAACGAGCTTCTCCGCCTGCAGCAATATACAGTTATAGACAGAAAGGCAGCTTTGCCACAAGAAAGGAATTTTCTAAATTATTTTATCTTGCCATTTGATATATCAAGAGGCAGTCCTGGTAACCTGATCACAGAATTGCACATAAAAGAGGTTAGATCCAGACAGGATGAGGAGGAGAGACAGGCAGAGACTCATCTCACTAGGGGAAGGAACAGATGTCTGCAAATTTGATCTTTTATGTGACTCAGCCAGGCAAGAACTGGATTACCCATGACAACTTTTTAAAAGATTGCCCACTATCAAGTTTATCAGATTTAGCTAAAATTTTGTGCTTTTCTCATCATTTTACAAGTCATTTGTAATTTCTGTCCAGTTTGTTCTTCATATGCCTAGATGAGTGCATATTTTCATACATTTCCTCACTCATTAAATATGTACTTTCCATGCACAGGGGGCTAAACTACAACAGTAAATATAGATGAGGTCCCTACCCTCACTGAGTTTATTTTCCAGTTTGAAAGAAAATCCATAAGCATGTAAAAATGATGTCAGGCTATGATGAACTTTATAAAGGAAAATAAATGGAGTACCACCTCCCAGCCATTTGCTGACTTCGTGCCAATAGAATGGTACCATCTGACTTAACATCTCCTACACATCTCCTTCTCTGCCACCAGGATTCTCAACGTGACCTGATCCAACCATTTTCCTTTTCTAGACTTACACGGGCTCCAGCTGCCTGATGTTCTCTCCCTAGCCTTGAAAATGGCCTCTATCTGCCTGTTTCACCTGTTTATGGACATAAATCTGCCCTCCACCATGCCGAATCTTCCAAAGTCCCACTGATGTACAATTCTCAGCTCATACATCTAAGAGTACATTCTTACCTCTTCTCTTCCCTGCCTTCTAAATTCAATTCTTTTGTTAAGATTCATTTGGTTCCCACATGCTGTGTCCCATTAAACACTTTGGCCACATTCACATCCTTCTTGACAAACTTTCACAATAGTCACTTTAGCCCCTTACATTAGAGACACCCAACTTATTAAGAACCACATTGGTCTTGTAATCCCTGCTTGAACACCATGTGGGAAATATGGTCATAAACTTCCTAAGAGGAGGCTTCTCATTTTCACGCTCTCTACTAGTGATTTTCCCAGTAAGTACTTTTTAAATATACACATACATACAACGATGAGTTTAGTTGTATTGATTTTTTTACTTAGGCATGCACAAGCATAAAAGCAATGACTGCATTATTACATTGACAAGTCTTAAATAATCATAAAAAACCCTAAAATTAAAAATAAACACAATGGCAAAACTAATTAACTGTAAAAGACTAACATTAATTTAGTGTGATGTATGATGTTTTACTAAAACAAAATATCGCCCACATAAATAGGATCCTGACTACTGTCACATGAAATATGCCGATATGTGGCTTTACTTAAGTTTTAAGGCCATCTCTTCCCTTTTTTGTATAAACCCATCACAAACACACACCAAGAATGTACACCATACATAAAATGTGGGCATTGCTTAATTGTAAGGTGGCTCTAGATCATGTGGACTTTTGTTGTGGCATGTTCATTATGGAGAGTGTAACTCTCAGATCTTTAACTTAAAAGGTTAACGCTACTTTAGCTTCATAATGCTTATAGTATTGAGGTGGATCAATTTTTGAATGTTTTTAGAGGGACAATTTCTAGGACAATGGGTATAAAGCTGTGATTTGAGCCACAGATTTCTGAACATTGGCTAAAGAATAACCCTGGGCGTGATGATATAAGGGTAGATTGGTTTAGGCAACCTGGAATAGCGTCTGTTTTAACTCCCAATGAAGGTACTGCTCACGAGTGGAGGACGTCTTCTGATGAAATAAGTATGCGTACTGGTGTTTCTATTGGAAGTACTACTCGGTTGTCTACTTCAAGAAGTCATAAGCCGCCTGGTTCGAGGTCTGCTGTTGGAATCATGTATGAGTCGAAATTGAGTTCCTCATAATCAGTATATTCGTAGCTTCAGTATCATTGATGGCCTATTGTCTTAATTGTTAGGAAAGGGTTATTGATCTCGTCTATTATGTATAGGATTCGTAGGGATGGGAGGGCGATGAGAATAAGAGTGATAGCTGGTATGATGGTTCAGACTGTTTCGATTTCTTGGGCATCTATTGTGCTTGTGTGAGTAAGTTTTGTAGTGAGTATAAGTGAGATGAAAAATAAAAATTAAAAAATTATAAATGTTTTAAAACTCGATGTTATAAAACTTGATGAAAAATAAAAATTAAAAACTATAAATGTTTTCACAGGAACATATATACCTTTTAAAATATATGTTTGACTTTACTAGGGGTCCAGAAATCCCTGTTCTGTGGTACAGTATTGTTTTAGATGTTTATACTTTGTACAAATGGATTCCATGTCAAAATGGTTAACAGGAAGAGCTGTTTCTAACTTTTGCTTAGTTTTCCTCATGACATCTAAAACTGTGCTGAACACACGCTAATTGCTAAGAAAAGATTCCTTGAATATATTATTTTTTATTTCTTGCATTATTTCTTTTGGTATGAATTTTAAGCTGTTTCTTCACAGATCTCTATAAATCTCCCAGGAAAATGGCTTACTGATTATCCTTTGACTTTAACTTTTGGACAAATATTAACATGACACCATAAAAAATCTTTTATTAAAAATATTCTGAAAATGAGGAAAGTGAACTTCAAGATGGAAAGGACTAAGCAATGATTAGTGAAAGAAAATCCCAAAAAAGCCTAAAGGTAGAGCAAAAATTGAACAATGTTGGAAAAAAATCACCTGTAAGTCAGGAAATCGTCTTTGTTGCAATTCTTTGAAGGTCCTGTCTTTTTAAGGAGTGCATTCTTCATTCTCCAGAATGCTCCCTTCAATCCCCAAATCCACAGACGCTCAAGGCTCTTGCATAAAATGGTGCAGAATTTGCATATGACTTGCATACATCCCCTGTCTGCTCTGAGTTATCTTTAGTTGCCTTATAATATCTAATATAATGTAAATATTATGTAAATAGTTGTTACAATATATTACTTAAGGGAACAATGATAAGAAAAATGTCTGGATATGTTCAGCATAGATGCATTTTTTCCAAATATTTTTCTCTCCACAGTCAGTTGAGTTTGCAGATGCAGAATGGTGAATACGGGAGGCTGACAGTTTCCAACTATCTCTACAGGGACGGCACTCTTGTTAAAAAAAAGTCAGTAGAAAAGAAATTGTCTCCTATATTTTAAATTTTCATAAAGAAATCTGTGTTTTGGATGTTTCTTGGGTGAGGAAAGTGTGGCAGAATAAAAGCAAATTTAGTAATTCTCAATTCAAAGGTCTGAAATCACCTTTAGATTATTTGGGGGGGATATTTTAATATTCTCTCTCTCTTTCTCTCTCTCTCTCTTGCTCTTTCCTACTTAGTTGGACCAACTGAAGGCTCTACGTTAGGGGAGAGAACTTTCTGGTTTTCGTTTTGGTATTTTCCTCTGGAAATATGTCTTCCTTTTCAGTTGGTAATTGCATAATACACCAATATCACTACTATCATTAATTAGTGTTGACACGTATTATTATCACTAATATCACTATAGGATGATAGACCATGACCAAAGGAGAGGACTCATAGATTTGTTTTCTTCCACTGGGGAAATGATCCTTCCTCTAAAATTTCTCCACTCTTCCACAGCTTTTAGCCTAATGCATGTTCTCAGTTTTATTAATCAGGCCTCAGTACTGAATTGTGGCAACATCTGAGAAGCTATTCCCCCCTAAGTGTACCATTGAATCTGTATCCCACAGTGCCTAAAATTTCACTAGTGACCAACAAGAGTATTGCACATTAAAAATACTCTTCAAAAAATACCCAAGAAAAGTTGTGTGCAGTCACTCACACCATGATGGGAACTGGCTTCTCAGTATGTCGGACACTAAATAACGGGGGAGGAGCTAATTAAGATTCACTGGGATTTGAAATCTTAATCTGAGAGAGAATAAGGAAAGAATTATTTTGGAGAAAAGTATACCAGCCATGGTGAAGTGACCTGGAAAGGGATAAAATAGGGCAGTGGGCGGTAAGTAAAAAATATTTGAAAATTCTACTTAGTCCTGCTTATAAGTAACTTATAGTCAAACATTTAAAATCTGCTTTTGTTTTAATAAGGATTCACTTTTAAGATAATCTTAAAAGAATTATGAAAAAATAAGTCATATCCTACAAAAGGAATACACTGGTACCTCAGTTCATACACTTAATTCATTCCACAGATGTTCTTCGCCCAATGCGGAGTTCGAGAATGGAAGCAAAATTTACAAAATGCTTCTGTTTCAGAATCAAATTATTCATAAGCAGGAACGTTTTCATGAACCAAGGTATTAGTGTATTTATATTACTCTGGGTAACCAAAAGAAAGAATTAGAACTACTAGTAATACATTACAGGGGGTCTGATTTCAGCTGAATGCATGGAAGATCTTTGGATGTCTTTGAAAGCTCATGTGCTTCCAAGTTGGTGGTTTATTTTTCTCTCAATAGAACTGCTCATTCAAGGTCTGAATGATGTCAATTCTGGAAAATTTTAGGTTACCTGGAATATTTTTCTCTGATTTAAGAATGTTTCTAAATCAAATATGAATTGACATGTCAGCATATTCCTTAATCATTTTTAAGAAAAAATATATACGCATGTGCTCACACATGTGTGTCTGTGATTGTGTGTGTGTGTAAGATAAGGTACAATTCATCTTTAGTACTCTACATATCTTTTTTGTTTGCAAAATACTGGTGCTTGGAAAGGTATAATAGTATAAGGTATCACAGCCAGTACTTACCTAGCACTCAATAGGACCTGTTAAATGTTCATTCCTCCCCAAAGCTGTGTGGGTCCTATTAGGGCTCTCATTCTTTAGAGGAGGGAGTTGAGCTACTAAAGATTAAGTGATGTGAACAAGCATGCAGAGCACAAACACAGGAGATACAGCTGGAATGAAGTTCTGCTTTCTGTGTTCAGGTACTTCACGCTGACTCTGCCTGACACTAGTGCCTGCTGAGAAGCCACTAGGATAATCTTAGGGTACTTCTGGACTAGTAAACAAATTGAGCCTCTGGAATGCTGAATTGGGCTGTTTTATACCCTCTCACCACAAATCTTTCTGTCTGAATAAAACAGGAAAGGAAATCAGATGTCAGAGCATCCTTAAAACTCAGCAATAATTGCTTATGGCCTCCAATGTAGCAACAACATCAACTTCCAGCTGCCATCAAGTAGAGACCCAGATCACTAAATCGAGTCAACAACGTTTATTTCTCTGCATATCATAGATCATGATTTAAGGAATAATTGCGACTTAATCACAGAATTACAGAGTTTTAGAGCTGGAGGAGTTCATAGGCCTTGCCTGTTTTTTCCCTTCTCATTCCAGAGATAAGGACTTGGATTTTTACCAAGAGGATCATAGTTCAAGACCATTTGCTGACCTTGTATCACCTCTTCCTGACTCTGTTGTTCAGTCTCTGATGTCCAGTACCATGTTATAGCCAAAAGGAATTTTTAATCAACTGCAGTCATCTCATCCTGCTTCCTTAATGCCTTTCCATTTTTCACATCACAGTCAGACTAAATCAAATTCCTTAATTTAAAGCACCAGTTCTTTGAAGATTTGGTCCCTTATTGTCTCTGGTCTCATGATCTCTTAGCTGTTGATTTTGAAGTGTAGACTCTGGGTGTTCTAAATGCCACTCATGATCCACAGAACACCACCCACTGACTCCTTGGTCTTTGTATATCCTGCCACTTCTGCTCTAATAACACTTTCCCCAGTCCCTTCTGGCCACTTCCGCTTCACCCATCAGAACACAGCTACATATGGCCTCAGGATCCAGTTCCATCCTAGAGCTCAGATTTGATTTGTTTTGTTTTTCAAACACCCAATTTAAACAAGTCTGCCTATAATCTTTCCAATCCATGACAGATATAAAAAGTAATTTCTATTTCTTGGTGTTCAGACACAGGAAATACAGTGGAATTTTCACAGTACCAGTCTGACATCCTAAGTAACAACATAGTAAGTACTCACCACATCCAACAGGGAATGTGATAAGTCAATGAAATGAAATTTTCTGGGATCATTTAGTGAGGGGATGATGTTGGTAAAGCATAATCCAGTGATTAATGAAGGTAATTATAAAACCTGAGTCAGCAAGAAATAGCAATTATATTTAATGTAGTAAGATTAAGGAAGCAGAAAACTGTAAAAACTTTTAGAGTGATTTTAACTAAAAAAAAATGCTTAAAATGAATGTTGATGCTTCCAGCAAGCAAAAAAGTCCATTTATATTAAAAATCCACTTATATTAGTATCTTTGGACATAGAGGAAATGTAGTAACAGATTGGGTCTGGTCACCGATGCTCAGTGAATGACTTTGGGAGAGGAAACCACAGGACATGTGCGACACTGTGTTACACAGGGCTAAGGGTAGGGGCTGAAGGCTGAAGTTCATGGGTGTCCTGTTGCTTTTTCCCATGTAGCCTTCTGTTACTTTCATCTCTGGAAGCCTCATTTACCTTCATTGTAAAGTGGAGAGAGTAATATTGACCTCATAGGATTACTGTGAAAAGCAGATGGCACGATGCTTGCAAAACACTCAGCACAGACTACGAAACACAGTAAGAGCTCAAACAGCTGCTGTTGTTGTTACAATTATTATAATTATTGACAATGAGGGAGATAGATTAGATAATCTCCAAGGTCTTCTCCAGCCCTGACATTCTATGGTTCCATGAACAGCTCATTCCCAGTGGATAGCAGATAAATGAGGTCTCACTGTATATCGGGCAAGAAATCAATATGGCCAATTTTCAATTGTACCGGTAAGGTAAAGTGAGCAGAGCATGAATTATTCAAAAACTTTGGTTACACTCAATATATTTTCATCTGATCTTGGCACGCTTAGAACTTTTTAAAAGAATGTTTTCTCTACTCATATTATGTCTAATAATTAAAATGCATTTGGCCTTTCTCTGTCCACCAAGGGAAAGAAATAGAACAATGCTAGAGACTTTAAATACACTATCTCACTTAATAACTAGAGATTTCAATGAGATCATCCAGCAACTAATTGGAGCATAGAAGAATCACACAGAATAAAGCCATCATGGCCTCTCTAGCAGACATATCTACGACCAGGAGCCAATGGGGCAGCATCTCCTAGAAAGCTTTTTTTGTAATATCAGGTGCTTGAGATCTGCTTGCTCTTTTTCATTCTCAGAGTGAGAAGATGACTATCAAGTGCTTTTCTACTGATAACTTAATTTCAAAATAGCCTGCTCACAGCAGTGATGTCTAATTAGAGTTCCCTGGCACAATGAACACAGCCTCACACTATGATAGCCCAGTTACTTAGACTCTCATTTATCAGAAAAAAGTGATTCCTATTTATTATATACTACATGGTTTAAAACAGATGTCCTTGTCACATTTCCTTCCTATTTTGCAATGAAGAATTTGTTCATGGTGACTTTATTCAAGGACAAATATCACCACCCAAGAGAAATACCTGTTGGAGTGCAGGTGTCCATACTTGCCAATTGTGTGGGGTTGCTAAATTACTAAATCATTCTAAGCTTTAGTTTCTTCATTTGCAAACAGGATAATCAGAGGATATTAAATCACAGCCTAACGTGTAGTGGACCTAAAGTTTCTGAGCCCCCACACCTGTGTAGGACACATTGGTCATATTGTCATGTGGTTATGTAAAATATACAAAGATATAACTGCAACTTGCTAAGACTGTCTCTTGTTCCCTCCAACACAAGTTGGGGGCCTTGGAATAGCTTCAAGCACCTTTGGCATTTTGCTAATAGAAAGTTGATCTAGGAATGCATTACATTAGGTTTAGAGACTAGACTCACGCTCCCTGATATCATTTTTATATAGTATTATTAAGTCATTGCTAAGTATCCTGGTGTAGAAGTGCTCTTCAAGCACACTGCCACTGCCCAGTTTATATTTACATTTTTATTCATAGAAATAGTATTTTTGTATTTTAATATATCTTTCTACTTAAAGAGAGATCCCAAAGGGATATTAGCTCCGTAAAAGATAGATAATAGGAAACTGGGAGACAGAACTTTTGCAAAAGGGAAGGGAACAAAGTGAATGGAGGGGGAGGGGGAATGAAAGGGAAAGAAGAAAGAATGAAGACGTGTTGCGTACATGCATCAACTCCCATGAAGAATTTAATCACTGTGTATGGCAAGCAGGGACTAATAAAAATAATTTTAATAAATGGCATCAACTCCAGACCTCAGAAAACCTGCGTAACAATAATATCACCTCATACGATGGTGATGAAGGCCAGTGGGAAGATTTTCCCACTTTCTTTCCTTCTCCTCTTTCACCTTCTCCTCCTTCTTAAAGCAATCACACAGGAATAGGTCTGGGGGGTGTAGTTCACTGGTATAGCAAGTGTACAGCATGTACAAGGCCCTGGGTTCAATCTCTAGTACTGCAAAAACAATAATAAATAAACAAACAGTAATAAAACATATCTGGAGGGTCTCTAATCCAGGGTTCTTACAGTTTTCCTCAAAAAGCACTTTTTCCTTTGAATAAAACCCAAGTCATGATCTTGATATATAATTAATCAGATCTACATGAAGATTTAGCTTAGTGTTTGGGGAATATTCTGATCTTCTTTCTCCTTTCTGTAATCTTCATAGTCCCATCATGAACCTCAAGATTTCATAAAATCCAGTTGGAAAACTCATGATTTTACTCAATTCTGCTTTTTTATAGTAAAGTATCACTCCAGCAAGGCCAGATAGCCTCTCATCGGCCATGTTCCACGTCTTTTTAAAAGAAGGTTTATTACAGTAAAGGAAACTCTATTTTTGCAATTTAAAACATATTTTTCATGTCACAGAATGTTTCAAGAATTAAAGAGCTAAATGTTATACATAAATACATGTACATATACTTTTTTCACAAAAGAACATCTAAAAGGCTACATGTTCAAATGAGACCCTGGGGCATCTTAACCAAGGTAAACTAAGGTTGTAGCACACACCTGTAATCTTAGCACTTTGGGAGACTGAAGCAGGAGAATCACAAGTTTAAAGCCAGCCTGGGCAACTTAGTGAAAACCTGTCTCAAAATTAAAAAAGAAAGAAAGGAAGAAAGGAAGAAAGGAAGAAAGGAAGGAAGGAAGGAAGGAAGGAAGGAAGGAAGGAAGGAAGAAAAACAGAAAGAAAGAAAGAAAGAAAGAAAGAAAAGAAAAATATAGTAAAAATCCAAACTTGTGTGATAAATATACTGAACATAATATCTTTGTATAAATAATAAATTGGCAAATATTGTTTGCAATTGTTATGGCAGAGAAAAAGTAATTTTAAAAGACAGAAATCTCGCCAAGAATGAAGCCTCACAGTCTACAGAACATAGACCCAGTTGCCAGCAAGGTAATGGGGAGAATCTCAATCTCCACAGTCCTGAGAGAAGTACAAAGCAGGGGCAATGAGCTACTTCACAGCCCTCACGGTGGCGCAGGAGAGATGATACCTGCTGCTGTTCCAGATGAGGGAAGAAGCAATCTTCATCCATCTGTGGCAGAAGAAGGAAACTGATACAGGCTTTCAGAAAGCTGTTCAAACGTAAGGTCCTAGCCATCTTTCTAGAGCCACAGTGTGACTTTAAATGGCCTTAGTAACCGTTTTGCCTTTGTGAGCTTCTTTTCTATGAGAATACATACACATGTATCTCTATATGTAGACACATGGTTTATGAGCCTATTGGTACACAGATGAATATAACTGAAGGTGGATCCATTAGTATCATATTCATGTTCTTTCTAATATTAAAATAAATGAAGATCAAAGTCAACTTTCCTAAAACCTGGGACCCTAAAGTCTCACGGACCATAGGCACTATGGCTTCTGTGCCTAATGAGCCACTGATTCTCCATCCAGAAATCTGTCTCCTGGAAATCAGAATTCTTCCACATGGTAACACAATTGTTGTCAAGAGCAAAGAAGATAAGTTCAGTAAGCAACAATGTTTCACACCTGTGGCTCCATATATCGCTAATGCTGCCATAACCAAGGCCAGTCTTGTAATCAAACTGGGACTAAACGTGGAGGAACCATACAAGAGAATACATGCAGGGTGATGTGGTTGTTATTGGAAGATGTGACTTCAAAGTCTTGCCACTGTGTGAAGTTTCATGGACAAATGATTGTGCTGCTATTGTAAAAATCGGCAAGAAAAGGAAAAACTGGAACGAATTGTATCCCAATAGAAGTTACCTGCTGTTTAATAATAGCTTATATTATTTGTTATTCTTTCACTGAATCTATAAAACAAGTGCCTAGACTATGTCTGGCATGTGCTGAGTTGGGAACACACGAAAACCAATGTTTTGGGAGAGAAGGACTTCCAGAGATAATCCCATAACCAAAACTGCCTATTTAATTGTTAATAATTCCCATTCTTTGGGGGAGATTAAAAAAGCAGCTTACAAATGTGTGTGTTTTACTTTCTTTTACTTCTCATTAAAGCAAAGCATCCAACAGAAGCCTTTTTACAGTCAACTGATTTGTGCATATAAATCCTTCAAGCTTATATAAAGCCAATGTGCAGGAAAGTCAATACAATGACATACTGTTAAATCAACCCTTTGGTCAGGGATGGTCCAAGAGCATTGACTTCACAACATTTCTGGCATCTATGTGCACGGGTCAGTTAGGATTCTGAGGATGACCCTGCTATGCAGCATCAATAAACTCTCCAGGAAAGAAGAAGAAGGAAAACAGAAGGAGCTGGATATGTGAGGATCTGACTAGATCCCAGAAGAAGGAATTTGTTACCACAAGGATAGCTGGAGTAAGAGATGGGGTTGGAAGGGCATAAAGATGTACAGGGGAAATGTCTGAATCAGTCCACCACTCTCGTCTAACTAAGATTCACTCATGCCCTCCAAAAAAACCCAATCTGCCAGAAGGTCATGTGTGAGTATAGTCTGCCCATCTGTGACAAGGTTCAGAACAAAAGATGTGGAATAAACTGCAATATATGTCATTACACCTGAATCCAAAGCAATGATCAGTATTGTCCATCTTACCCTCTGACTCACCCTCAGCTAGTATTATAATTGGTTGTCTGCCTGATATAGCGACCTAGACTTTCATCTCCAAGAGGTCAAGGTCCTTTATTACATTGTCCTTGCCAAGCCATTGATGTGACGATACATGTCTGTTCAGCATTAATGTTCAGTACAGAAACATAAACAGGTTTTGGGTTCAGTCCCCCAAGTCACAGATGTATACCTACCTGTCGCCAAGATGGAGGAGCAACCCTATCTCCTCATCATAAGCCAGATCAATCACTCTGTCACTGTAGAACTTCCTTCCTTTGCTTAAAGGCCCACTGGCGTGAAGAGCCAAAGCAACCTGGGCATAGCCCTTGTTCAAGTGTATGGGACCTGTGTACAGTATTTGAGGCATACAGGAAGACCAATGGTCCCAGGATCATCACCCACAGACATCTCCACTGAAGTCTGTGTAAAGCAGTCATGACAGTAGTGGCTGAATCAGGAGTGAGGTAAGGGATTTTGAAAAATGTGCCTGATACAATAAAGTATACTCCACATGTAGAAATTTAATTATTCACACTTGATACTTCTTTCCTTTGCTTATTTCTTCTCATCCTCACATTGGGCCTAGGGTTGCTCATCTATACCATATTCTCATCCTCACATTAGACCTAGGGCTGCTCATCTATACCATATTTGAGCTATGTTTGAATTATTTGTTGGCGCATATTATGTAAGGCAACATCCTATTTCTATTAGAGGTTTTAATAGAGGATCAAACGATTATTGAATAAAAGTTTTCCTTTTATGGAAATTGCTCTTCATGAGGGAGGGAGAAAAAAGCAGGATTTTTGTAGAAGGATTTAGAAATTTTACTATATAAAAGAAACTAATATTACAGATGCTTCGCAAATATAATGTTTTGTCTTTCCCCCTCTTAACACAATCAATGCCTTGTAAGACATTCATGAATTACTTGGTTTTTGTCAGTCAGTTTTCAGTTGGTCTCTCTATTTCTCCTTCTCCCCACCAGCCCCACCTTAGAGTTGAACATGACATAAAAAAAATGCCAAACTCCACTGAAAAAATGAAACAGAAAGTGCGGTCCCCAAAAACAAAGCAGGCTGTCAGTTACAACTTACCTAAGGACAAAGTAGTCACCAGCAGCACTGGCCAAACCCAATCTTGTTGCCAAATAACCACAACAAGATATCAAATAGTGGACAAGCTAAAAAATAAAAAAAGAGGAATGAAATTGTTCAGTAAAAAGAAAAAAAAAAATCCACTTAGGAAAAGCCACCATTCTGTAAGAAATCACTCATTACCAGGAAGTACTAGGTAGCAAGTTATTTTTCATAAAAACAGATTTCCATTTAACTTCTATATGGGTGATATTAGGTAAGGATTATTTTTTTAATGTATCACATGTTGGACATGGTGGTACAAACCTGTAAGCACTCAGGAGGCTGAGGCAGGAGGATTGCTGCGAGTTCAAGGCCAGCTTGCACTACATAGTGAATTCAAGGACTGCCTCAACTACATAGTGAGACATGCCTCAAAAAAATTTTTTTAAAAAGTATTAAGAAGGGCCGGGAGTTTGGCTCAGTGCCTTAAGCGCCTGCTCTGGCAGGCGCGAGGTTGTGAGTTCAATCCCTGGTGCCACAAAAAAGAAAAAGAAAAAAAAAAAGTATTAAGAAACACACTACCTAAAAATGTATAGGTTCCTCTGTCTTCTTAAAAAGAATTCCAATATTTTATCTTTTGCCTAACAACCTTACTATTTTATTACCTGGGACAACTCCCCTACTGGATAAAAATGACTATTTTGTTCTATCATTCCTTCTGTTATAAGTTTGGTAAAGGAAAAAGGCCAGAAATGTTTCTGCTATGGCGAAAACAGTTCAGGGCAGGAGTTCCAGTGCACTTATATTGGTGCCAAATATTTTGAGATTCCAGAACATTTAAAAATATTATTTCCCTGATTCTTGGCTGTGAAAGGATTCGTGAAGGAATTGACCTCTCAGTCTCTACTGAATGGGATCATTTGATAGAGGAACAACTTTTGTATTTGTTTCTGAGATGGCTTTCATAGGACTTCAAAAGCATCAGTAAATTTTGAAAGTCACATTTAACAACAGTAGTACCTGCCTGGTACAATTGACCTGTTGTATCACAAAACAAGCCTACATTTGTACAGTCCTCACATCTGGTAAGCAGACTGGAAAGCTGCTGTCATAGGAGTCCTGTACCAGGAAACTAAGCCCTACTACAATTTGTTTTAATGAAGTATTACAGTTTTTATCCCTTGATAGATGTTCTGTTTTCTAACAGAATCATCCACATTTAAACCTTATTTCCACTCTGAGAGAAGACTCTGAAATCACCATTCATGCCTTAATCACTTTACCAATGCTTAAATAATAGGCGAAGTACAATAAAGATTTAGTTGAGGTACTCAAATAGTTATGGCCTTTTGAAATATAATAGGGATCATAAACTATTGAGATCATAAGATGTTCCACCAAATGAAATTTGAAAGACATTCCACCAATCCATTCATGTTTTAGATGAGAAAATTCACACTCAGAAACAAAAACAAAAACAAAAATAAAAATAAAAATAAAGAGCTGCAAATAAATCCTAATCACATGAATAGTACCTTAGAGAACCAGGACACTAAATAGGAAATCTGACTCTTAGAGATTTTCCCCACCATTTTATTCCTCTTTTTATCCTTTATTTGTGAGGTTTTTGTCTTGGGCCTTGAACTGCACAGCAATTTAGACACAATCCTTCTTGTCATGGGAAATATCCAGTTTCAGCTTCAAGATCTAATGCTCACTATTTTTCATATTTTTGTTTTGTTTTTGCTTCATTTTGTTTTGTTTGTTTGTTTGTCCTACTACATTCAAAAGGATTTACTTGACATTTAAGATTAGCTCTATTGCCTCATTCATTAAATTAGATTCATCACAGGACAGTTTTAAAGCTGTGAATTACGCACAAATATAGTTAATTTTTTAATTATTTGAATCCCAGATAGCTTTATTCAAAATCACTGAGGTTTGCATTTGAAATTAGTACTTCCTAATCGAAAACAGACTTGCTCTTTCAGGAAATTAGTGGCGTTTTGTTCAGCTAAAATCTATTGGAGAATCCCCTCACCTCATTTTCCTTCCCTCACCATGTGTGTCTGACAAACACAGATATAAATGAGAAAAATCTACACTTTCTTCAGGAGATGTTTCTTCAGCATCCCTCCCAAGTCCTGTCCTCCAACAATGAAAACTAAGCTTACCCTCTTCCATAGTGATACCCTAAAAGACAGTCTTTATGTTGTTGAAAAGCAATGTTCAAATCTCGGTGCTGCCAGTTTTCTAGGTAAACAAGGTCAGACAGATTAACAAATTGCTCTGAACAAGTGAAAGACCCTTAGGGACCAGCTCTCATAAAACAGTTCACTTTCCCTCCAGCCAGAAGAAGAAAAATGGCATAGTGGAACACAAAAGAGGATGCTCACTGGGCAAGAGAAAACGGGAGTTCAAGGACACAGAATCTAAAGAAACAGTTCCAGTAAGTTTTGGCCAACAATGACCACATCTAGCCAAGTCACAGAGAGGACATATGGACACCGGGGAAACCTGTCCACGGCATGCTTGAAGGTGAAGCAGCAGTGCTCAGAGTCCTCCCTGAGGGCCAGGTCTAAGTCCTGCAAGGCCAAGATTCTCTAAGTGCAATGAAAACAGGACCAAGCTGCCATGTGCACATTTCCTGGTCTCCTCTGAACCCATCAAAGACAGAGGAGGTCAGTGCAGATTAACAGATTGAGAAGAAGGAAACACTGGGAAAAAGCGAAACGAGAAAATAAGAGAATAATTTTAAATTAATATTTTTACTGAAGATTGGCATTGGGCCAGCATGACACTGAGAAGGAGTTAGAGGGAAGAGTTCGTCTCTTCTTCCTTGTGGACTCTTCCTCCTTTAAGGCAAAGCCTTTCTGGGTTGTCCTCAATCAATCTTTTGAAGTCTCTGAGTACTTTATTTATATCTCTTTATGGCATTTAACAAATCTTATAACATCTATTGATGAACATGCCTCCCCCATTTAGTAGATAGCAAATTCTCCAGCACTAGAATCTTTGGCTAATTTAATTTTTCATTCCTCACGCCAGGGGTAGTACTAGTTGCTAATAGCACATTCATGGTATTTGTATATTAATTAGCAACAAAACAGTGAGAGGGATCTATAGAGTTATGTTTTCGAGGGAGAAAAACAAAAATTGCCAACCTATTTTCAGGTGGCATTGTTAGTCTCCTCATTAGGCCTCAGTGAAAATGAAAAGATTGGGAAATGCAAGATTAAAGAGATGGAGCAAAGAGACAATCTAACACCTGAACAGATGGTGAATGGCCAGCTAAGCTCCACTGTAGAGATCTTTTAAAATGAAGCAACATGACCTTATACTGTATGTTTCAGTTTTGTAGAATTTCCCCTCCCTCTCATGTTTTTCTTTAACCTAAAAATAGTAATGAATAAAATTCAAGTAGAGTTGTCTGCGTTTCATCATAAACCATGGGACATTTTTTTTGATCTATAGAGTGAAAGTCAAAGGATATAAAAAATGGATGTTGACACCACCAAAGAATAGGGCAGTCATGATGGCACAGAGACAGAGTTCTAGGTTTGTGACTAACTTTGCAAAAGTATGGATTATTTTCTTCAAGGCAGTGCTCTGGAGCCAATGGAAATAATGGAAGAAATATACATAAACCAAACCAAAGGAAGAGGTTAGATGAATATGGGGAAGGGAGAGAGTAGAAATGAAAGAATGGAAGTAGGTTTTGCCTAGATTTACAAAAAAAATTTTTTTGAGTGATTTGTCAAGTAAGAGAACTACCAGCTATGCTCTTTTAATGGGATATCAAAACTTTGCCTTTGGAAACATTTTTAATCCTCTCCCCTCCCAAATTCCTCTCCCCTCCCACCATTGAGACCCAAGCAGGTGAATGAACCAATGAGGGGACTACAAAGAGTAGTAGTTCATACAGAAATTTGATTCAGGGAAGATCGTACAGCAATATTTGCATGCAGAATGTCTATTTCTAAACACACACTCTATCCACCATCATGATTTGTTACGTGCCCATAATGAAACAACAGTTCCTAAGGGAAATAATGTGGTTTATTCAGGGTATTCATTCAAGGTTTAAAAACAAAATCCAAAGAGACAGAGAACATATGAGGTTAATATTCAAGTGTTAATGAGGACTTAGTTATTGTGAAACTTACATTGTACTAATTAAAAATAATTGCATGGCCTTAGAATTAGGGAATTTTCATGGTAGAAAGTTCCAAGGTCATGGCTGTGCTTTTGGATTTCCATCTTTGCTATGCACAAACCTCAGCAGTTACCTTACCAGGAATAATTAGGTTTGGGGAAAGCTGTTTTCTTTAACTTAATTGACTGGAGCATGATTGAGATGGGAAAGTAGTTTCCTAGTTTCAAGTGAGAAACATCTCTAACCAACAGAGAAACTTATTTCTGAAAGCTGGATTAAGATCAGATGGTGACTTGGTGATTTTAAAAGGATTAAAATAAGGAGGATCCTGGAGACTGTCCTATACATAAACATCATCCACCCCAAGATGCTCCAACATAAACTATGTTGACGATACAACCACATTTTACAATTGAAGCTTTCTTTGTTCATTCAGAACTAGAATCTCAACAAAACCAGTATTGCTTTGAACCTCATTAATCTGATTTCTACAGCCCTGTGTGTGTTAAATATATGGTCACATATATTAAAAAAGCAATAAAATAAGGGAATTCATCAGACTTTGATAAACAAAATGCCATGTTACTGTATTTCTTAGCAAATTATTTTATAATTTTTCCAGTTTCCTAACACAACATCAGAAGTGAACATTTTCCTCTGTGTGCAATTCAGAAGACTGCTTAGAATTTTTCAGGTATAACTTTAATGGATGGGTTCATGTGGGACTCGTGTTATGGTTTAAATCTAAAATGTCCCTTCAAATTCTTGTGTGTTCAGAGATGGGGCTTTTGGAAAGTGATTAGTTCACGGGAGCACTATACGCATAGAAGAGTTCATAGCTAAATGTGCTGTTAGAGGTGGGTGGGGTCAGTGAGACAGTGTAGGCATTTCTCTTGTCCTGGCTCTTGCTTTCTCTCTGATTCCTGGCTGTTATGGATTGAGCACTCTTCTCCAACAGCCTCTTCCACCATGCCATTTTAGCCAGCCATGGACTGCATACTTTGAAATCATGAGCCCAAATAAATTTTAGATGTCAAATATCTTGTAGTAGAGATGGAAAGGTGAGGCATACAATTTGTGATCAACTTTCCAACATGCTTCATTCATGTCTATTTAGTAACCTAGGTGCTTTTCAAATTATTATAGAAAGGATGGACACCACATGCGTGATCACTCCTCCAAAGTCCAAGCTGTGTTAAGAGTCAGTGAAAGTCTTCCTCAGATCATTAGTATCAATGGAGCTTCAGTTTCTTGGGAAGAGCTCTCCTTTATGTTTTCCATCTCATATTAAACTTTCCTTAATTGAAACTTTATTTCTCATTGCATCAGGTCAGGTGCACAGTTTTGCTCTTAAATTCTTTGCTCTTAACACTTTGCTCTTATTCCTCTGCTGGTGCAGTCTTTCACTACAGTTCTCCCTGCTTCCCTTGGCTGGGGTGGGGTTGAGCAGAGGATGCACCTGTTCAGTGTCTTGTTGATGGCTATAATACTCACAAGAAACCATTAAATTTCAGTACAAATATTTGATTTGGGTCCTGTATCATTTTTATTGTTTTATTTAATATTTCTTTTATAATCAGCAACACTAGGAACATATTAAATACTTAATAAAAGTAGTTCTCTAAGTACAGTAACCTTATTGTTTAATATTGCTTTGGTGGACCAAATAATGCCCTTTCGACCTTGAATTGTCCTTGTTCTATCCCCTTCTATGGCTGAGGGAATTTATCATTAGGTGACGGGCTTTGGCTTGAAAAGATTATCCTGGATTATCTGAATCCAATATTATCACAGGGCTGTAGGAGAGAGAGAGAGAGACAAAGACAGACAGGGAGAGGGGAGACAGAGCTGTGTTAGAAGATGAAAGAATAAGGCGATGAGCCAAGGAGTGCCCACAGTCTCCACAGCTTTGGAAAAGCAAGAGAATAGATTTTTCCTGATCCTCTCAGAAGGACCATACTCGTGGGGACAGCTGAACTTCAGTCCAGTGAACACCATTTCAAACCTGTGACCGGAACTGAATCATTAATACTAACTGTATGATTATCTCCAGCACTTTAAGATAATAAATTTATCATGTCTCAAGTCAGTGTTAGGTTGTTAGTCATAGCAGTCACAGGAAGCTGATACAATAGCAGCTTCCCATGGGACATGATAGTGTCACAAGGATGATGTTCAATGTTCAATGAACATGTGTAAGATATTTGGGGTTTGTCCCTTGCAGTTTCCACATACTATGAAATTCAACATGATGTCCCGATAGCAGTATTTCTGAACAGCTGAGAATGATTTAAGAATTTATAGAATACAGTATCACGCGATCCTTAATTTGAGACTTGGAGTTGCGACTTCCCCAGTAAATCAGTGGGCTCAGTGAATCTATTTGGTTTCCACCAGCCCCATTACCCTTCTTTCTCCAGCAGCGTCCTAACAACACTCACTATTGACAATGGTTCTGCCCCTTCTCCTTCTGCAGTGACTGCTGCCTAAGCTCTTGAGCTCTGTCATCTCCTGACCTGGGTGTGTAGAAATCACACAACTCGAGCAGGATTCTGCTGGGCACAGAGTTAACTGACTGAGGCTTGTAGGGTCAAAATTTGCATTACGTTTACAAAAATCACCCAGTCTTGGAAAGACAGGTATGGCGTGTTCTCTAATATGTGGAATCAAAAATTAAATAAAATAAAATAATGACAGAAAAAGTAGAAGGGAGACCACTTTTAGACCAGAGTAAAAGAATAAGGAAAGAGAGATGAGAGGGAATGGGTTGTGAAGGTAGGTAACAGAATATGATCAAAATACATGTTGCACATTAAAATTCTGCCAAAATGATATAAAGCCGGTTGGAGGGTGGGGCCAGAAGGCAACAGGGGGAATGATTAAAGTATATTTTTTGCATGTACAAATCTGCCCATGTGAAACCCATTAACCTGTATAACCAATATATACTAAAAATCGGGGAAAGACTTGCATTAGCTCACTCTTAGCCTAATCATTCAAATATGTGCAATACATTTTAGTTTAAAATCAACGTGATTTCATTGAATAGTCACAATACTTTGAAGAGGAGGGATTGCTTTCACTATACAGTAAAGCAAACTAAAGGTTTAGGAGAGTTTCCAGGCAGTAAATGACAGGAGATTTGAACTAAAATATCTTACTTCCTTATTGCGGATGCAAAACCAGTGCAATATTACAAGATCACAGCTAGTTTTGCCATTTCACATCAGTGTTATGAATGCAGATCTATAGCTTTAAAAGTACATTTTAATGATAAAGAAGTGCACTTTATAAAGTGATACAGAAAATGCAGAGAAGTGTGAAAAGTTTTAAATCACTCATACTTGTGTAACTCAAGAATAACCAGTGTGACCATTTTGATGTATTTCCTTCCAAATATTTTTCTGTGCATATATATATATATATATATATATATATATATAGTATTTTCTATTTAGAGTTTTGTAATTCCTTCTGTTTTTGTTTCATTTTGATTTTGAAGTGAAACAAAGTGGCATTCTAACCTTACTATATTCAAAATTTTACTATGCTGCCATTGAGTCATCTATTTTTTTCCTAGTTATTTAAATATGAATAAAAACAAGTCCACCCTTGTTGAGTTTACTTTGTTTTTTTCAAGATTAGAACCATGTTTCTCAAAATGTAGCCTCAACATCGGCAGCACTAGCAACACATAGGAGCCTATTATGACTTCAGATTCCCTACAGAGTCACTCCCTTGGAAGGGAATGAAACCAGAGATTCTCATTTTAACAAGGTCTCCAGATGATTCTCACACATGTGAAAGTTTGTACTGAAGTATCTTACTGTTTGTGAGTATTCATGAGGCGAGAGTAGCCTGACTGCTGTAGGTTAAAGACAAACAGAATGAGTGCTCTAACCGGAGGAAAAGTGTAGAGATTCTTGATTACCAAACTTTCCCACACCCATATGCCTCTAGCAAGTACTACCAACTAACTCCTTGAATGAAGATCTTAAAATGTCTATGCATTTACCTAGAAATCCAGTAATGGTCACTTAGACTTATTATCATTCAGTCTGCCTTAAATATGCATATGCTTCTTCTGGGTTAGCCATCTAATAAGCCTTCGTCAAAAATCAGAACAGGACAACGAATACGAGAACTTCAAACTTAGTTTGAATATCTTTTCCTGAACATCTGCCATGTTAGATACTATGGAGTAGAAAAGAAAGACATTTTATAGACTCCATTCTCATGAGGATTCATAGTCCTATTAGGAAATAAAGTTTTCAAAGATTGCATTCAATAAGCAACAGTCAACCAAGTTCTAAATTAGCAATAATAAAGGATTAGAGTACATGACATAAGCAACAACTACCCTGGACTGTGAGACAAGCTAGACATATTAGTTAGGGAGAAACTCCTTAAAAAAGAGATTCTGAGAGGCTGAGGCAGGAGAATCACAGGTTTGAGCCCAGCTTGGGCCACTTAGTGACATAGGAAAACTGCCCCAAAATAATGAAAACAAAAGGCAATGAGGATGTTGAGGATGTAGCTCAGTGTGAAGGCCCTGGATTTTATTCCAATACAAAAAAAGAGGAGGAATTTAATTCATAGGGTGTTAATAAAATACATCTATTAAAAGTTTGCCATAGAGGAGGCACTATGTTAAGCAATGAATGTGGATTATTTGTTCCAGTAGTCATAATCCAATCCTTCTTATCCCCACGCAGAGGATAATAGTCCACTGTACTATGCTGATTGTACTTCTTTGCCAGATTAGGCTAAAGGAGATGATGCTCTTTTGTCCATGTTTTATGTAAGTAGCATATTGTGGAGTTCTAATTTTGACCTAACTCTGACTGCAGAGCCCCGTCTCTTCTCACTTCTCAACTGATGACTCTGATTTCAAAGTTGTGTAGATCGAGAAAGAGGCTTACGGGAGGTGAAAGATAAGGCAACCCAGGAAAGATAAGCTTGACCTTCATGAGTGGTTCTGGGGCAAACATAGTGGAGCAGGGCAAAGAGTCGCCGTTGGTAGGTTGCTAAAGCAAAGAAAGCCCTATCAGGATTGTGAAAATTCCTGCATTCATAGATGATGATCTGCTACATAAATGTTGAAGAAATGCTATGCAACTCTAGACACAGTGCAAGTGATATTTCAAGATTATGCTAACATAAATTTAAAATCATACTTTGGTGAGAAGTAAAGATAGTTGGCTAGAACAATCCATTATTATAGTGACTGTTGTAAATCAGATAATAAGGAAAAGGACTGGACAGAAGGAGAAGGGAATAATTAATTATTAACTACTAGAAAAGAAAGGTGAAAGGCTTTAATGGCAGATTGGCCATGGGGACTAAGAGGAAGTCATTAGAAGCCTGACTTTTGAATTATTTTGAACTACACATAAAATTATTAATAACTTGAAGTAGGCTGTCAATAGCTAACTGATAGGGCAGTTACTGTTCAGAGATTATGGCTTTAGTTCATTCTTAACCCTCCTTTGTTCCTCACCACTAACATATTGTTGATCTCCTTGTCCTGGTGATCTTAAAACATTTGAGTCAGTCCCATCTGCTTTACACTTTGTCATGTTGCTTTGGTTCCAGAGTTAGTCATCTTGTGACTGGCTATGGTGGGAACAGCCCAATGCTTTCTTTACCATGTGAATCACTTAATCACTTATCTAAAATCTATCGTTTCACCACATGAAATTTTTTTTTCCCCAAAGCCTGCATCTAATTATGGCATCCAAGAGTTTACATGGTATGGTGCTCAGGTCAGAGTAAACACAGTTGATTATCTTAATTAGACACCTAAGAGATTAAAAGTGGACCTACTGATTATTAAAAAGTGACCAAAAAAAAAAAGAAAGAAAGAAAAGGATGGACTCTGCTTACCTTTCTAACCACATTTTTTCCCAGTAACACTTCTTGCATAAGCAATGCCTAACTAGTGAACAAACCCTTCCCCAAAGGTCACGTATCTGGGTTCTGCATGGATAGATTTGTAGAGCCTGATATGTGCAATGCATTGCAAGCACTCAGCAACTATTTGCAGAAAGAAGGAGGCAAGAGGAATGCATAAATCAAAGAATTTTACAAATGTTTTAGTCTAGTGTGTTTTATTGCTGTTAAAATGAAATAGACTTAAAGGTCTAACATCTCTGAAGAGAGGAAGCCACAAAAATGTTAAAGGGAGGTGGAGAGAACTTGGTAAGAGAAAAGTTAAAAGAAATGGGAATGGTTTCAGACTGGGCTCCCTCTTCATAATTTAACACACAGCAGATCCCACATATATGAAAAAGGCTCCATTACATGGGGACCAGGTAGAGAGAATTTCACCCATAATATTCATTTTGTGAAGATATCTTTCATATTCTTCATAAATATCAATGCAGAGCTGTTGGGGAAAGGAGTTTTTGCAGCAGTATTTTAGACAGTCTTACTACAAAGGAGGTGTGTAAATCTTTATTTTGCGCTTCTGAAAACAGGTGCAGTTTTGGTAAGGAAATTTGTCACAGGCATAGGAACAAAAAAAGAAAGTAATGAAAAAGAATCTATGATTTAATTACATGAATGTTGGCTTTTTCAACAAGGTTGGATGTAATTAAAGTACCTGTAACAAATAAAATGAATCAGGAAAATTTCCTCCCTCTCCTTTTTTTCTGAGATAATAGAAGATTACAAAGCACATATTACTTGTGGAAATTTATATTAACTATGTTAATGTGTGTATCTGTGTGAAAAAGAGACACACAGAGAGAGGAAATTTTCTCCCATCTCTTGAGACCCCACCAAAGCGGCCAATATTCATGATCTTTAAAAATAAAGTCCTTTATATTAAAGAGATGATAGCTATTGATTGCTATAAATTAAATACGTTTTCATGATCATGAGCCTCCATAAGACAAGCATTACATTTGTTTAACAATTTATCAATTGTTTTAGTTCTTTTCCCAACCATAAAACCATATCAGGAGTTTACTATCTTTGTTAGGTCAGACATCCCTATAAGGAAAAAAAAAAAACTGGGCCATGAACTTAAATTTAGAGAAAAAGAATGCTCACTCGAACAGGAGGAGGTACCCACAGCAGTGGCTTGTGAGCTGGCTGCGTTCCTAGGGAGCCGGTCTGGGGAGCTATTGGTTTCCTGCTGTGTTCACACAGGATATTTCTTTCCAGCTATCTACGAGCCCTCCTGTGAAGCATACAAACACCTGGGCCAGACATCCAATTACTACTGGATAGATCCTGATGGCAGTGGACCGCTGGGGCCTCTGAAAGTTTACTGCAACATGACAGGTAACTATGTCATATTTATGTTTTATGAAGATGGCTTTCTATATGTGCAGAAAAAATGGCTCCAAGGGTGGCTTGTTTCTTTGATGCTGCGTTCTTATCACAACAACTAATAAGTTGTGTGTTGCCGGATTTTTTAAACAAAAATGATGAAACATATTTCTAAAGTGATGCAAACTGCAAATGTCAGACACTGCATTTTTTTTTTAGAAATCTGACCTTCACTTGAACAATTAGTCATTAGCACTTAGAAGAACTCATATTTAAGGGAAAGATTCAAGGGAGTGAAATTGCTAAGTTGCAGTCCCCAGGAAGAATGTTTATTCTTTTTATACATACTCCTAATAGCTAGATGGAGAGATCTTGTGTTTCTGCTCAGGTGTCTTCCCTACCCATGGTAGGGGAAGCTTCTAGAGTACTCCAGATTTTCCTCTCTATCCCATGAATATGAAAAGAGCTTGTCTGTATACTGAAATTCCTTTTTGTAATAGCAAAGATTATCTGAAACTTTCATGAAATTTTGGGACCAGAACCTTGGTTTTGTTTTTCAATTCCATATTAAATTTCAGAGATATAAAATGAGACTCTAGGTTCTTATAGACTCTGACATAAGTAGGTAGATTGTGAAAATCTCTAAGTTAAGGGCAAATTTTCCATCAGATACATGACAACATCTTACCCTCCAAAACTCCAGAAAAGGGTCTGAGATACGCAGTATTTACTGTTTTCAACACAGGACCAACATTCAAAGTGAAGTCCTAAGGCAAATGATGCTGAGGATAATAATACAATGCTATTGATAATGGCTGCCACATAAGACTGTTTGCCACTTGTCCGGAACCACCAATTCTTTATTCAAATACCTGGTTTTGCATCTCAGATTCATCCGTCTCCAACTGTGTAATTTTGAGTGCCTTAGTTAACCCAATAGATCTCAGTGCCTTCAGTTTTAAAATGGTTTACAAATAACGCCTCCTTCATAGCACTATTGAATGAACAAAATAATTTAACAACAGGTGAATCTTAGCATATTGGCTGACACATAGTAGAATTTCAGTAAAGTTTACTTAAGAGTAAGGTATTATCATTATTATTATTATCATTACTATTATTAATTTTGGAAGGTGTCAAGAGTGAAGACACTCGGCCATATCATTCAGGAAGGGTTCAACTTGAAATCCCTTTGAAGCCAGTACTTCTTAAATCTGGCTGTGCTTTGTAATCATTTTTCAAATATTGTTTTATTGCCCCCATTTTGTATGAACTTTTTGGTTATGCCTCTGGAGAATTTAGTTGAGTAGTTCTCAAGTGCAAATAAGATTGTGCAACTACAATTTAAGGTGCTAAGCAGAAGGTGGGTAGCCAGGCCAGGTGAGAGCCCTCAGCTTAACCAGGAAGCTGAGCATGATACAGAGCAGAAGGGACACGGATGAGGAGATGAGAAGAGTGTGTACCACATGCAGAGATGATGTTAGCTTGGGAGCCAAAATCCCTGCAATTTCCACCCATGCCGACAAGTCCAAATGTGCAACAGAGATGAAATCGATATTCCAGAGATTTGGCCTAAGAGTTCTCTGATGGCTACACTTGTCAATATATTACAACTTTTTTTTTTGTTGACCTTCATTTTAATCTTACTAGAACTGAAGTATAATTACCAAAATTTAGTTATTTAATTTACAAAAATCTTGACCTTAATTTCTCCTAATATATATAATTTATATCTTCATTAAAGTCAACTAGTAGGCTCAAGGGAAATCAGGGCATGCTGATGGACAGTAAGCAATTTAGTAGTTTTCCTACATTCATCCCAAGGAAAAATCAGAAAAATAAAACCATAATATTTGCAATCCTTATATCAAGGACACACACAGTGACAGGCTGGTGTACTTTTGGAAGAGCTTACCTTTCTGGAATGGAACCTTTCACTCAGTAACATAGATCCATCTTGTTATGGTTTGTGTCTGGATGTTCCCCCAAATCCTCATGCAGTCATTGGGTTGGTGCTTTTCAGAGGTGGCTGAATCTAGAGATTGTGACTGTATCACTGATCACTGCCTAGTGCTGGGATTATGGGTATGAGTGCTACACTCACCCTAGCGCAGGAAGACTACATATAATAGAAGGGACACAAAGCATCCTCTCTTGCTCCTCCCTTGTTGCTCTTGTTGCTTTTGCTGCCTTCCACCACCATGAACTGTTGCACTCTGCCATGTGCCACCCTGCCTTGGAGCCAGCTGATTATGGACTCAAACCTTCACAAACCATGAGCTAAATAAACCTTTCCTTCCTTAATTTTGGGCATCAGGAATTTTGTCTCAGCAAGACAGAAAAATAACTAACTCACATCTGTATTGATATCTGCCTTGTAGATCATGTCTACAGTGTAGCCCTGTGGTCCAGGTGAGTCTAAACAAGAAGGGTTGTAGGCTTACACAGTCAGATTTTTGTTTCATTCATTCAAGAAGTTACGAGCA
This sequence comes from Dasyprocta punctata, assembly GCA_004363535.1. Classification (NCBI taxonomy): domain Eukaryota; kingdom Metazoa; phylum Chordata; class Mammalia; order Rodentia; family Dasyproctidae; genus Dasyprocta; species Dasyprocta punctata. The sequence goes on from RJWM01020836.1 coordinate 29,320, forward strand.
TCACTGTGTACAAGGACCCTTGAAAAATCTTGCCTGTTGACCAGCAGGTGTATTTTAGCCCTTAGCTAACCTTTCTTGTTTCTGGGAACAACATGGACTTAGAATCATCAACAGAGTATGATACTATCAACCTTGGCTTGAGCCAAGAGATTTGTAGTAAAGAGGAGAAAATAACAACCTACAATGTTCCATAGTATTTTTTCAATACCTGAAATTGAACCCACAGCCTCTGCACTGAGCTTCTTCCCTAGGTTTCTTATTCTTGCTAAGCTATTAAATTGTTGCCCAGGCTCAGGTAAGAAATCATGATCCTCCTGCCTCAGCCTCCTAGAGTTCTAGGATTTCAAACATATACCATCAAGACCGAGATCCATAAATTTTTTATATGTTCTTGTGTCATAGGAAATTATATATGCACCCAAAACTTAAAGGAAAAAGGGAGAGATCACACTCACAAAACAGAAGAAAAAGGAGTCTTATAAATTAATGCCTCAATGCATGAAAGGGATTGGTTCACACCAAGGAACTGAAATGCCAGTGGCTGGAGAATAGAGCCTAAGCCTGGGTCTCTGATAAAGTGGCAAAATATGCAGGGTCAGAGTGGAACAGCAGTAAGGGTTTCAGGGCAGAAAATAGAACTTTGCTTTTTATTGTTTCAGCTATTTTTCAACTGCAGTGGGTAGGAACCCAGTGAGACATTTTCAGCAAGAGAATGAGAAGACTTTGAATGCATTTAAAATGGACACTCGGTGTGTTATTTTAGGCAGAGTAAAAGTTTGGGGACCATTGTTGAAGTTATTGTAAAAGCAAAAGGAAGAGATGAACCTTCTGTGGAGTGGCATAGTGTCAGTTTAAGTGATGAGAAGCATATCGACCTTAGACCTATTTTAGAAGTAGAATTGGGAGGATTGGCCAAGTACTGAATAAGAATGGTTCAAGACAGACAGTTATCAGCCATAAATCCTAAATATGTGGATTAAAACACTTGGTGACTTGCAGTCCCATTAAGAAGATGTGGAAAAGTAAGCCGGGCGTGGTGGCGCACGCCTTTAATCCCAGCACTCGGGAGGCTGAGGTAAGTGGAGCGTTGTGAGTTCGAGGCCCGCTTGGGCTACAACGCGAGCGCAAGGCTGGCCTGAGCTACATAGTGCGACCCTGCCTCAAAAAACTAGGGCTGGGAGTTTGGCTCATCGGCTTAAGTGCCTGCCCTGGCAGACGCGAGGTTGTGAGTTTGATCCCTGGTGCCGCAAAAAAAAAAAGAAAAAAAAAAGAAGATGTGGAAAAGTAAAAGGAAAACAGATTTAGAGGAAGCTTAACAATTCACTTTTGACCTAGTTAAGTGTGAAGTGCTATATATCATCTAAATTGAGAAGCAGGCCTTGCTGTTGGATAAGCCCCAAAGGCCTGTTTGAGTTAGAGACAGAAATGGGTTAATTGTTAGCCTATGAATATATGAGAATCAATCACATTTTTGGGGCATGATGCTAACAGAGAAAATGCATTTTAGGAATAACTTTTTATACAGTAAATAGAGATCCAGCTTCTCATGATGAAATATTGAGAGCAGTGAAGGAAGAGTATCTGGAATCGTTTGGGATAAGTATGTCACCTGTGTGGTTGTTGTAGTGACAACTGGGGTCCTGGAGAATGATTAAAAAAATCTTCAAGGATGTAGAGTGACTGTGAATCAATGAAAAAAGTATTTCATGGATGCAGCGTGATAACCAGAAGTATGGCAAATTGTAACAACTAGGATGCAGCAAATTTGGCATGGTCATCAGTTATGAGCTATCTAAGGAGCCCAGGTAGACAAACCGGGGGAACCACAGATTGAGCTACATCTCTTGTAAAATAGGGGCTCTCTAAGTGATAGGGAAATTCAAATACTGCACAGCTAACATTGAAAAGAAAATATTTTCACTCAATCATTTGTAAAAGAATTCATCATTCTGTGAAAATCAAAACCTTGTTTCCTGTTACACCTGAGGATGCATTATAAAATGTAGTCATTGTTATCCTGGCTCTCCTTCTCCTTTCCTAGCTTCTCTTTGAAAATTTGGTACCATCATTTTTAGAATTTTATTTTAAAGAGAATAAAATTGAACAAAATAAAACAGAATAAAGCCAGTCAAAACAAAACAGTGAAAGTGATACAGAACATCAAAACAGGAAGATAGGAAATCGACAATGGCTACCAGAATGCCTCTTGTTATCTTCAAAATTGCTGCCCATACCATCAGACGTAATAAAATCAAACAAGACAGAACAGAATAAAGCCAATTAAAACAGAACATTGAATAATACAAAACAATAAAACCTAACAAAACATAACAGTGAGAACAATATTGGACTTCAAAGATAAGACAGAAAGAAATACCCTATATTTGCTATATTGTATATTGTTATCCTCTAAATAGATGCTCAGACTATAGGCTGTAGACCTGCAAAGTCAATCAAACAATATAAGCATTAAGTTGTTTCTGTACCTCAGTTGCTAACAATTCACCCTGTATTCCTCAGAATCAGTCAGTTGCTTACTGGATGTTGATACCATAATTTTAGAGAATTATACTACCTCAAAATTGCAGCATTTGCCTCTTTTAATTGTATATCATTTTCTAATATTTTAATTTTGTACTTCTATTTTCTTTAGATATCTACAACATTCTTTCTATATAAACCTTGAACTTTTGTATTTCAAGCTCCATTTACTTCTTCTTGCCCAATGAATAATAATAATGATAATAAATACAGTCAGTTCCTTAGAATCTTACTGCCTATCCCAAAACTAAAAATATTATTTTCTTAATAGTCTATCCTCTAATTTGTGTCCTCTATAATTCTCTTTGCATTCATATTTAATTTTCTTCAAATTTGCATAAGCAACTGTGCTTTAGTGAGTGAAGTTTAAAGTCCAGATAAAGAATACCTCTTGCATTCTTCTCAGCAATGGCTTTTTAGTTTTCTCAGAAAGTCATTAAGTTTGTTTACATAATTTGTGCTTTATAAAGCCCTGGGATTTAGCTGATCAAATTCTATTATCCTGTATAATGGTAAAAGCTGCTCATGTCTTTTTAATCTAATATTTATAAAGAGCTTGTTGCTAAAGTTCTTAAGCACTTGCACTGTGTAATATTATTTAATTTATTATTATGCTTCAGACAAGTTTCAGTGGTGAAGTCTCTAAGGACAAAAGTCACTGGCATGGCAGACTTGGGGTCTAGTGAAACGTATCATTAACCAACATACTCTACTGCCCACCACAGAAAAGTTAACACATTTCTTCCCTGTAGTATTCATTTTCTTATGAATACTCATGATATCACACAATTATTAGCTCATAACCCCTGTGGATCAGAAGCTGAGCTGATTGTTCATGGTCTGGTAGGCTGAGACCAAGCTGGCCTCTGATACTTGGGATCTCCTTAGAAGTTTTTCTCAAGCTGCAGAAAGAGTCATTTCCTTGGAATTTGGTACTGACACCTTGTTTTCTTGCTGTCCACTGACCATGGATTACTCTCATTCTCTGGTGGCTGCTCCTGGACCCCAGTCAAAGGGCTCTATAGGTACAGCAAACCCCCTGACTGCCAAACCCTTGTCCAGAGCCCACCTGCTAGGTTTCCCCTACTTGGGCTACTACCCACTGAATTAACCCAAAGCCGACTGATTAGACACCTGCATTACATCTTTAAACTCTCTTTGCCTTCGCCATATAGAATAACTTACTCCCAAGTGTGGTAGCCTGGCATATTGGCAGTCACTACCCATATTCAGTGAGATAAGTGGGAGGCTGAGATAGGAGGATTGCAAGTTCAAGACCACTTTGGGCAACTTAGTGACTTAGCATATCCCTTTCTCAATCTTAAAAAATAAAATGAAATAAAATAAAAGAAAACAAAGGACTGGGTATGTAATTCAGTGTGGAACCCCTGGGTTCAATCTCAGTACCACAAAAGAAACAAAGAGAGAAGGTCATGTCCACCCAGGAGCAGCAATCTCAAAGGCATTCTTAGAATTCTGTTTACAATACTTACTTATGTTCCTCTGTATACCATTTACAACTCCAGCAAGAGTTAACCCTATGCGTTCATCACCGTGCCACATTTTGTAAAATTTTAAGCTTTACTAACACCATACAATAGGAAAAAATTTAATGTGAAAAGCAAATATAAAATTGCTTGCCAGCAAAAAGTGAAAATCATTGACATGTTAGAAAATGTAGGAGGATAATTTCACATGTTATACTTAAACTACATGTATTATTAAGGACAAACTAAACACAAGGCAGATTCTAAGAATGTGCACACACTAACTCATCCAATAACTCACATCCATCTTCTAAGGTAGGTAATATTACTGTTATTCCTATTGTTTGGATAATTAGACTGAAGTTCAAAGAAGTTAAGTCCTATGTATACATGTAGTAGACTGTGGACCTTGACTTTTTAGTCAGGCTTCTGTGATTCAGAGCCACTTGGTAGTGTGTGTGTATGTGTGTGTGTGTGTGTGTGTGTGTGTGTGTGTGTGTAAATTCACATGTGTCTATGAACAGCACTCATTTGGCATTCTGTAGCATGTTTTGTAATATGTTTTCTGAAGTGAGCATTCCTTATTCATATCTCTTCATTATCATCAAAACTTCCTTAAACAGCTCCAACTCATTATCTGTGGTTTGGACAGCATTTCTGCTATAAACTATTTACTTCTTAATTGTCCAACTAATGCCTTGGGGCTTTTAATCAGAGAACACATTTTAAATGAAATCAGTGTATAAACCATTAAGTAATTATTATCACTTTTAGTTCATAATTCAACTAGAAATATTTTCTCTAATGTAATTTTCTGAAAGCTTCGTAAGATAGCTGGTATATTTCCTGGGTACCTAGGTTAATCATCCCTTAAGGCTGGAGCCCAAGTTTGAGGATAAATTAAATTCTATCCCTGATATCTATATAATTTTTCAGTGGAGAGTCAAGCTGAATCTAACAAAAGCTGGTTTGAGAACATAATAGGAGTTGTATTAGGTATGATCCTTAATATTTATAGCGCCTGTTTCTTCCCCTTAAAAGGAATCTAGGTAGAAAAGAGGATACACCGAGCTCTCCTTTTGTGTGTGAGGGCTTAAGAACACTCACAAATGGGCCCTTCCCCTTCTTGTTCTCCTAAGTCAGAGCTGTATCGCTCATGCGGTGGTGATGGAGGGGGGGCGTGAAGTAACAGCCTCAAATATTGGCTTCTTCCATCTCATGCCTTCCACATACCTATTTTTTCTCATCAAAGCCATTTTCTCTCCTCTTTCTGTCTCCTAACCTAGTTTACCTCCTCTGTAGTTAACCTGCACACAGACTCGCTCTCTCCTCTGCCTTCTTTCAGCCCCGTCGTCTTCTCCTCTTTGTCGACCTCTCACAAACCGTCTTTGTTATAAACCTTTGTAATCACTCAGCAGCTCTGGCTTCATGCCTTCAGCTATTTCCGTTCCTCACAATCAGTATAAATCTTTGAATTCAATTCTGTTCATACAGCTTCAATTGAAAATCTGGGAACCAACTCACTGATCAAACACAGCCAGTAAAGAACTCCTCTCCGTGACTGATTACCCTCTTGCCCAAGACTGTCTTTTGGTTTCACACTGAATCTATAGAGGACTTCTACCTGCCAGGCTTTCCTTGAAATCACTTCTTCACTACGCATCACTCCCACTGATAGGTTAATACTGCGAAGGGTCTCAAATGGTTTTTGAACTTTAAATCAAAAAAGAGAGAAGAAAACTAGAAAGAGGCGTGGAAAGGCACAAACCACAGGCCAAACTTGGGAGGGAGGATTGTGAAATGAAAGGGAAAAAAAGTGCTCAAAAGGAAAGAACAACTGGGGTGGGGAAAGGAGAAAGGAAAGAAGGGAAAAGATTATATGTGTGTGTGTATATATATATATATATATGTGTGTGTGTGTGTGTGTGTGTGTGTGTGTATGTACATACAAGATAAATAGTTATACTACTAATCTCTGTCAGTTCATCAAAAAGAATAGTTTGTTTTCATTGTTTGATCATTTTTTCATGCCTAAATATTGTAATCTGAACAACTACTTTTAAAATAACAATGTGCAATATATTAACTAGAGTTAATTTCCTATTTTTTGAAATTCTTCATTGTTTTTGTCTATTTTTTTGTTTGTTTGTTTTTAAAATAAAAGAAAATAAATAAAAATACCATAAGGACCAAAAAAGAATCTAAGAGGAAGCAGCTTTCCATCCCTCGTAGCTAACCCCGTCCCTTCTGGATCCTACAAAATGATAACCAGATACAAATGTGACTGTTTGCAGATAATTTCACATAACTTGCAAAAGCATTATTTCAAATACACAACCTTTTTGGAGCAATTTCTCTGCTCAGAATCTGAGAGTGACTTCTCATCATCTGTGAGTGGGGACAGGAAGCTTGGTGTCCTCTGGCGTTTAGAGCTTGCAACTCTTGTAGAGTCACAAAAATGAACTGTTCAAACAGGATGAATAAAACAGTGAACAAAACAAAACCCTCCTTGGGAAATCCAATTAAAATCAGCTCATTGCTTTGTGATTAAAACCCAAAAACCACAGGAATAATCTCATGCTTTTTAACTAGAAATTTCTTTCTTCTGGCTAAGCCAAAAACCAATAAGGACTGTGTTTCTGTCCCACCAAACCCAAGGTTTTTGTCTTCTGTGGGTTGCCTTTCATTCCTTTTGAAGAAATAAATGTCCCTAACAGAATGTCCCTGGAATTTTTATGGAAAGCAACTTCAATAGCAGCTAATCTCTTTATCTTGTGCCTTTGTCTAATTACTGTAATCAAGAAAGTTAAATTAAAAAATCTCATTGATACTATATCTTCCTTACACTGGCAAATATCTGAAGTCATATTTCCTGGAACTGATTGAAGCTAAAAGCCTTGAAGCTCATCCCATCAACACTGACTGCATAAGACTAACTGTCTCATTAATGAAGAGTGAGAAAATAACTTTAGAAAAGAATATCCCTGCAGATAAAAGCATCAAAAATTTCTTTAATTTACCTAAAGA
>RJWM01020837.1:0-35889 GCA_004363535.1 Dasyprocta punctata
GGTCTCTTTTTTTGCCATTACACTGCTAATTTTTTTCACAGTAGTTTTGTAATATAATTTCAACTCATGGATTGTGATGCCTCCTGCATTGTAATTGTTACCCAAGATTGCCTTTGCTATTCTAGGTTTCTTCTCATTCCAGAGGAATTTTGGGAATGTTTCATCTAGATCTGTGAGTTATGCCAATGGTATTTTGATTGGGATTGCATTACATATGTTTAACAGTTTTGGGAGTTTGGCCATTTTCACAATGTTGGCTCTTCCTATCCATGAGCAAGTTATATCTTTCAACATTTTGTGATCATCTTAGATTACTTTTTTCAGTATACTGTAATTTTCAATTCATAGATCTTTTGATTACTTTGCTAAATTGATGCCTAAGCATTACATTTTTTTGGATGCTATTGTGAAGGGTGAGGTTTCCCTAATTTCTCTCAATGAATTTGTTGTTTGTGTACCAGAATGCTATTGATTTTGAGTATTGACTTTGTATACAGCTAAGGTAATGAATTAAATGATTAAAACTAAAAGTTTTCTGGTGAAGTTTTTTGGGATTTCTATGTATTGTATTATGTCATCAGTGAAAAATGCTAGTTTCACTTCTTATTCTTATCTATTTTAATTCTCTCTCTTGTCTAATTGCTCTGGTTAAAGTTTCCATGGGTATATTGTATAGGAGTGGTGATACTGGACACTCTTGTCTGTTCCTGATTTTAGTTTGAAAGCTATCAGTTTTAGTCCATTTAGTATGATGTTAACTATTGGTTTGTCACAGATGGCTTTTATCAGATTTAGGTAAGGACTATCTATTCTGATTTTCTGTAGAGGTTTTATTAGGAATGGGTACTGGACTTCTCAAATTTTTTTCTGCAACTATTGATAAAATCATATGGTTTTTATCAGTGACTCTGTTAATATGATATATTGCATTTATTAATTTACATATGTTGAACATTCCTTCATCCATTTGATAAATCCCTTTTGGTTATGGTGTACAATTTTCTTGATAATTTGCTGTATTCTGTTTGCTAGCATTTTACTGAGGATTTTTGCATCCATGTTCTTTAGGAAGCTTGCCCTGCAGTTCATCATTTTTGTTTGGGTCTTTCTCTGGTTTTGTTATCGAGGTAAGACTTGCATCCTGGAATGAATTAGGGAAAATTACTTCCCTTTCAATTTCATTAAAGAGTTTGAGGAGTATTTGCATTCAATATTCTTTAAATTTCTTGTAGAATCTAACTGTGAATCCATCGGAATGTCAGCTTTTCTTCTTGGGTTAATTTTTACTTACATTTTCAATTTCATTTACTGACATTGTGTTATTCAGAATTTTTATGACTTCTTGATCCAAGTTTGTTAAATCATATGTGTCTAGGAATTTATCCATTTCTTCTGTGTTTTCCATTCTATGACAGTAAAGATTTTCCAGTATGTATTGATGATCCTGTGAATTTTCACAGGACCTGTAGTGAATTCACCCTATTCTTCAGTACAAGAATTTTTTTTTTTATAAAATTGGCTATTGATTTATCAGTTTTATTTATCCTTTCAAAGAACCAGCTCCTTGACTTATTAATTCTTTGTGTTGGTTTTCTTAGTCTCAATTGCATTAATTTTTCCTCTGATCTTTATAATTTCCTCCCTTCTTTGGGTTTTGGGTTCGACTTGCTCTTCTTTCTTGAGCTACAAGAGGCTCACCATTAGGCTGTTTATAAGACCATTCAGCTTTCCTGAAGTGAGAATTCACCACTGTAATTTTTCTTCTGCTTTCATTACATCCCACAGAATCCTGTAAATGCATTTGCATTTTTTAAATTGTTGATATTGTTTATTTTCTTCTGTGACCCATTCTTTGTTCAGAATGGTGTTATTTGATTTCCATGCATTTATGGAGTTTTTATAGTTTCTTTTGGCATTAATTTCCAATTTCATTGCACTATGGCCAGATAAAATGTATGGGATAATTTCAATTCTTTTGCACTTACTTAAGCATGTTCTATGGGCTAGTATACAGTCTATTTTAGAGAATGTCACATATGCAACTGAGAAGAATGTATATTCTGATGTTGGGGGGAACACTCTGTAAATGTCTACTAAGACCATTTGCTTGCAAATTTGATTCAGTTGTTATTTCTTTGCTGATATTTTATCTAGTTTATCTATGTCTTTGTGACAATGGGGTGTTAAATTCCCCTGTTACTATCATGCTATTGATTATTTGATATTTCATGTTTACTAATGTTTGTCTTACATAGTTGTATGCTGCTGAAGTTGGTGCATATATATTTGTGATAGTTATCTTTTCCTCTTAAAGTTTTCCCCAAACAAGTATGCAGTAACCTTCTTTATATCTTTTGATCATTTTTGGTTTGAAGTACATATTTTCTGGAAACAGTATAGCTACCCTGCTTTTTTCTGAGTTCCTGTCACATGGAGTATTGTTTTCCATTCTTTGACTTTTTAGTCTATGAATTTCCTTTTGAGCATATTTCAGTTGTTAGATTTTGTTTCTTGATCCAATCTACTAGTCTGTTTCTTGCGATTGATGAATTGGGGTCATTTATATTAATGATTAAAACTGATACGTATTGGCTTATCTTTCTGTTTTTTGTTCCTTACTTTTCCCCTCTGTTCTATTGTTTACTATGCCTGGCAGTTTTTTTTTCTGTTGTTGGTTTTGGAATTGTGATCATTTATATCTCTTTCTAGAAAATCTTTAAGCACTCTTTGTGGTGTTGGTGGCAGTCATGAATTTCTTCATTTGTTCTTTGTAATGAAAGTATCTTATATTTCCATTAATTTTGAAAGATAATTTCACCAGTAACATAAATTTGGATTGAAAATTGTTTTCTTTCAGGACTTGAAATACTTTTGATTTGGTGTTTTATATTGAGATGTCTGCTATCATTCTGATGGGCTTTCATTTATAGGTGATCTTTTCAATTTATTTAAAAGCTTCTAATATTCTATTCTTTTTTTGCATTTCTGACATCTTGATTATTGTATGTCTGTGTGTAGATTTACTTTGGTTTTGGCTAACTGGAGTTCTCTGTGCCTCACTTATCTGTATGTAAGTTTCTTTCCCCACTCATGTGAAAATTTCCACTACTTCTTCTGCAAATAGTCTTTTTATACAATTTGTGTTGATTCCTGCTTTTTCATTGACATGAATTATTTTTGTATTATTTTTCTTTGCATCATCTTGCAGTTGTTGAGCTGTTATTTCCTGGCTGTTTGTTATTTTTAACAGATCTTTTCTTTCACTGTTGCTGGCTGCAATCCTGTATTCAAGGTCTGAAAGCCTATGTTCAGTTTAATTGAAGTAGTTTGTCAACTTTCAATGGAATTTTTAATTTACTGGGTATGTCTTTGAATGTATTTCATGCATTCTAATTCTTTTCTATATTGTTCCTTCAAAGTTTCCATCAGTTTCCTATGTTTCTCTGTTTTTCGTTTTCATCTATGTCTTTTTAGACATGCTCAACAATTATTTCATTATGGTTGATGTTTCCTTTTTTTTACCCAACAAAACATTTCTGATCTGATTTCCTCTACAACCTCATGAAGTTGTTTCTTTACTTCAGTTGCTATCATTTCAGAAATTTCATTTCTGTAACTTTCAATTTTTTTTCTATGTTGACGTATCCTTGACTTGTTTTAGGTGGACTAGGAATCTGAGATTTAATTTTGCTCCTTCATTTTGACATTTTCTGTTTCAAAAATTTTTATTTTGTTTTCTGAGATGACCCTTGTGAGTTTTTCTTGTTGATAGCAATATCACTAGTATCAAGGCTTCTTCAGGAAATTTCTGCTCTTCAGTGTTAACTTCTGTGCGTAGGAGAGTCTTGGCTTACTTCTGTACTAAGAGACTGCATTCCCAATTAACTAAGAGTGGAACATTCATTTCTGTATAGCTCAGTCCCCAGTTTTTTGGTGTAAGGCTGTGTTGAGGTTATTACCCCAAAGTTTCCCAATACTGTTACACAAGGGAAAACAACTGAATACAGCAGATATGACAACTGAGCTACTATAATACAGCAGTAATGATAGAATCAAGAACAATTTGAAAATCTACAAACTCTGATAACTATTATTCTATAGCTATATCACAGGACCAACCATAAATTAGGGGTTTGCATGCAAAGTGTTTCCCCTTGTTAGAGTGAATTTACCCTGGTTTCATCTGCACTATCCAGTTGCCATGTCCAGGGTGCTTCCCACGATATCTGCCCATCGTACAGTGTAGAAGAATGGGCTGGGCACCTGAGTTCCTCATGGTCAATGATCTGAGGATGTTGGGGAGGCAATGGGTAAGACTTTTCTCCTCTCACATGTCTTACTGAGATTCCCCTGACGGCAGAGATGTGACGGGCAGGGCTTCTCTCCTGTGGTTCCCTGCGGTTCACAGGATGATGAAGAGGTGATAATATAATACTCACTTTCAAACTGAATTAATCATTTCTATATCAAAATTTCGATATAAGTACAAAGTAGGAATGCTTTGACCAGCCCAACACAATTTACCTCATAATTTTAAATTATTGCTCCTTTTGAAGTAAAAAAGAAAAACATACAAATTTGTAAATATACACTTAAAATAGCTACGGTGATGGTATTACTAATTCTATTAGTTCTTAGAACTAAACAGTTAACATTCATAGGTTTAGGTCCATTTTGGATATTTATATCTGATAATCTGAGTAAATCTTTTGAAGATAACTATGCAAAGTAACAACCTTAGTTATTGTCCTACTACCTTATTTTGAAAGCCTATATTGCTATTGTTTTGAGTTCTTTGTTATTGTTATTTATCTGTTTCTTTTGTTTCTTGTTTTTCTTGTATTCTGTTTTGTTTTGTTTCATTTTTCTCTCTAATACAGGAAGGATAGATGAACATGTATAGGCTTACACATGCCTAGAACTTTTCCTAAAGAGTTTATAAGAATTGATTTTGCTGGGATTTAGCTCAGTGGCATGAGCACCTGCCTGGCAGGTGTGAAGTTGTGAGTTCAATCCCCAGTACCAAAAAAAAAAAAATTGATTTTATTATGTGTGATGGTATAAACAACTACTTTGAAGAAAATGAGACATTATGGTAGCCATTGCTGATTTCCTATCATCTTGTTTTGAAGTCCAGTAATGCTTTTATTCTTTGTTTTAATTAGTTTTAGTCTGTTTTGTATTATTTGATTTCAATATGTGTGAAGGCATGGACAACTATTTCGAAGAGAACAAGATACATTATGGTAGCAACTGATGATTTCCTGTTGTCTTGTTTTGAAATCCTGTGTTGCTTGCATTGTTTCATTTGATCTGGTTTGTTTTGTTTTGTTTTGTACTATTCTCTTTAAAATAAAAAAAATAAATAAATCATTGCCCCATTCTTTAAAATCTTTTATCTGTCAAAGGCTCCCACAGCTGCACTTGATCACAGATGTGGGGTTATGCACATTGCTGCACTGACCTGTGTACCTGGAATATGTCTATTCCAGGCATAAGCAATTAACTCAAACCAAATACAGCTGTATTTACACCATTATTAATGTCACAGATATTTATTGTGTCATGCCCACTTGATCCAACTTCTTTTCTAAAGACTTGATTAAATTTTATTTAAGTATTTTAAGATAATATTTCTAGCTTAAATTTTTTCACAGTACTTTCTTTTGTACATACTTAGAAAAAAGTATGAATTTACTAATGACATTTTTGTTTTATAAAATTTGCTACGAATTTATCTCTGCATCACTTTAAACATAATAAAATGATTTTCAACTTTTCATTATTTGACTTCTAGCACTGAAATGATACAAATTTAGTGGAAACTGCACTTTAAATTTTGATTTTTTATTTTTCCCTGGGCTTGTTATACTAGTACAATATTCTCTGATGATGTTGATTTGTGGCAGTGACCAGTCAGAGGTCCAAATGTGTCACAAAATCATCAGGCAACTGGCCCAGTTTCTTGTTATACTATAATATTCAGTAGTTTAAAGCATTCAAGTATTTTTGATTTATGATATTTTTAATTTCCAATAGATTTATTGAGACAGTGCCATCATACTTGTATGGATTTTTATATAATATTTTCCTTATGTGAGTGGCAGATCCTTCCTAAACAAGTGAACAATGCAAGTGATTTGAATTGCTCTCTACAAAGATCTTTGCTCTTGTGACTGAGCTAATTGGATAAAATAAAATTTGTCCTAAATGCATTGTTAAAAAGTTTTGGGTTAGTCTGGTATCCAGATAAAATTCTCTACCTAGATGTCAGGAGAAAACACAATGAATATCTCTTAAAAAGAAAGTTAGCAATGTATATCATAATTTCATAATTTTGATTTCAAACCTAGGGCCTTAAATATGTGCTAATATGTTCTTCATTTTTGCAAATGTTTGGATATTCTCTGAGAAAATTCCTGAGCCTCAGGAAAAGCTGTAGAATAACTATGAGACTCCGAAAAATAATAACTTGCTTAATTTTCCCTTGAGGAAATTGAAATTATCATCAATCAAGTAAGCATGACACAAAATTTTAAAAAAAGAATTAAAAGAAAAAAGAATGGAAGGAAGGAATTAAAATATTGTGAAAATTTGTGAATGACTTGGCTATTTCAAGAGATTAAATAAACAAAGTGAATCATAAATAGAGGCAAAGAATTTATTTGCTTATATGATATTTTACTTCATCTTTTTATATTATTCAGGGAGCAGATAATATAGCTTCTGTCTTCTAAAGAAACCCCTACAGTGAGATATGAATGATTTACGATAGATTATTTTAAAATGTTTTAATCTACGGGACACTTTTTTTCCCATTTTACCACCATTTTTATTCCAAATCAGTGAAATTGCTTTCCTGCCCAGAATCAGTTTTGCCAAGGGATAGAGCACTTACTATACAGATAAAAACTATTAAAACTGCTAATCAAGTGAGAAAATTTGTGGCCCTGAACTTCATGGAGGAGTAGATCGAAATACAAATTAAAATACACTGAATTTTGTTCATTAAACAAAGTGATAATTAAACATGTTTCATTTTATTTGCTCTCTTAAAAACAATTTTCAGAAGAGTGTGGAAGTCATGAAGAACATTGCTGAAGTACAGTGTTTCAAAATCCACAACTTGTCAGAAATATTAGCCAATGAAAGTTTCTAAATCAACATGATTTTACAAATAATTACATTTAATTTGAAGCAAATGTTCAGAGTACGCATTTGTATTCAGAATCATTATAAATACTTCTGCCCTGAGTTATATTTTTAAAAAAATATTGACCACATGTAACTAAACATTGTTCTCTATCTTATCTTTCATAATCCACTTCAAGAACTCTTCATATTTTATTCTGCTGAGCAATACAGCATATCATTTTACTTCAGAAATACAATATCCTGAATATAATATCTGAAATAATAACAATGCCAATGTTCTTGAGAGATACAAAGCTATTATTAATAAAAATATAGATAAGAAATCCAAAATTGCTAGGGAAATGTTTATCTTTATAACTGAATCTGATTAATAAATCTCAACTTTAGAGAGGAATTGATTTTTATGAGAAAATAAAGATTAATTCAATATAATCCTGTGTCAAAAATTCTTGTAATAACCTCTAAGCAGTAGAGCATCTTGGAATTACAGCCTCAGCGATACAATGAATTTGTAGTTTCTATTGCTCTGATACAAAAATTATTTATGAGTGTTGGATAAGTCTAGCATCAAAAATACCACAAACTGCAGAGATTAAAGAAAAGAAAGCTATTTCTTAGAGTAACATAAGTCAAAACTTGAGGAAGATTTGCAATGGGTTTCTCCTGATGTATCTCCCCTTGGATTATAAATAGCTTCATTCCTCTTGTGTCCTCACATGATTATTTCTCTGTGCAAGGGTGACCAGTATGTCTTTTTTCTATCTTATTCTCATTTTGTAAGAACACAAATGAGATTGGATTAGGGTTCACTGGATGTCCTCATTAGCATTTAAATGCCTATTAAAAAGTCCTATGTGCAGATACAGTAACATTCTGAGGTAGTGGAAATTAGACAGATACAGCATACAAATTTTAGTAGATACAAATTTGCACAAAACATCAACTTATGCTGTTTCAATTCTTTTTTAATTTTTGTATTTTAAGGAGAATAAAACCCAAGAGAATAAAGCCAATCAAAACAAAACAATGAAAGTAGGAAACAAGATAGTAGGAAATCAGCAATGGCAACCATGATATATCTCACTATCATCAAAGTAACTGCCCATACCATCAGACATAATAAAATCAAGCAAAATAAAATAAAATCCGACAAAACAAAAAATGAAAATGATTCAGGACTTAAAAAAAGATAATAGGAAATTAACAATGGCTGCTATAATGCCTCTTGTTATCTTCAAAATAGCTGTCCAGATCATAAAACATAACCATGTAAAATTAATCAAACAATACAGAACTAAGCAGCTTCTTTATTTCAGTTCTCATCTTTTTACAAATTTCATGGTTGTGATCTCTAATTTCTCCTATATCTGTGTTTCCTGAACTTTTTTGGGTGGGTTTGTATTTTGCTCCTTCATTTGATGTTTTCCCCTGTTCCTCAGAATCAGCCCAGTGTTGCATCTTGAGTGCTTCCTGCACTGACTGCCAGTCCCTGGGTGTAGTGGACTGGACTAGGTACTGGGTTCCTCTGGTCCAGGGTTCTTGGCGCAGTGGAGAGTCATAGGGTTGTGGTCCATCTATGCTCCTCTGATGGCATCAGGGTCTCAGGGTATGGGTTCTTCTCCAGGCCAACACTGGGTTTGCTGGGTCTCTGTAGGTCACTGTGGTACAGCTTCAGGGCATTGTTTCTCCCTATTAACTCCAATTGTTCACAGGTTTCATTTGGCTCTGATATCTTCTTTGCTGATTTTATGTCTAGTTTATCCATTCCTCTCTGATGATGGGGTAGTGAGGTCTCCCGTTACAAGTGTGTAATTGCTCATTTGATTTTCCATGTCTTATATAGTTGGGTGCTCCTGTATCAGTTGCATATATAGCTATGATTGTCAAGGCATTTATGCTGTCTCCAGCTTTCTCACTGACCCCAATCAATCTTGTGTTATTCTTTCTTGCCTGGTCTTGTAGCTATTTGGTTGATTTTTCATAACCTCTTGCTATTTTATTTTTATTTAAGAGAAAAAAAAGACACATATAAGAAAGACAAAAAGCAAAAGAGACAAACGACTAGAGTAAATGCACAACAGTAACATTATAGGTTTACAAAACAGGATGATAGAAACTTGACAATAGTTGCAATATTGCGTATCGTTTTTGAGTTATTTTTCTTTTCAAGATTACTATCTGCAATTCTGTCTTCAATATCTGAAATTCTATTCTTTCCTTCATTCAATCTGTTGCATACATATTCAACTGAGGTTTTAATCTCAATCTTTGTTTGGATCTGTTTCATGGATTTCATTTCTCTCGTATGTTGAACTTTTTTTTGTTTTCCGTATTTTTCTAAGATAATCTATTCTTTTACTTTTTTTTACTCTAATATCTTTGACTTTTAGTATCATTTCTTTTTGTACCTGAGAGATCATTTTTTTTCTATTACATTTTCTATTTTTTTTTTTTTACTTCTGTTATTATCATTTCAGAATGTTCCAGTGTTTGACTTTCAACTTCATCCATCTTGTTGAATCCAGGCCTGTCCAAAGTCGGCTGGGGCTTTAGGGATCCATCCTGCCTATGCCTCTGATCATTCTCCATCTTCTCTTTGTTCTTTTATTTTGTTTTCTAGGTTGATGCCTTCCAGCCTTCCATGATATATGACTCTACCACTAGCACTGAGGCCTGTTTCCAGGAGAGGAAAGGAGATGGCTGTTCCTTAGGGATGTCCTCCACATGTAGTTGGTTCTTTATAACTATCCCCAGAACATACCTTCTTCTGGTATTTGCAGCTCTGTGACATTGTCCATGTCACATCCTAGAGATGTACTGGGTATGGAGCCAATCTTGTCCTCCGGATATGGGGGCTGGGGACCGCTCTTCAGTCATTGGAGCTCAACAATTTTCTCCTCACTGCTGCCTTAGATGTTCTCATGTTACTGGCCTGATTAGTTTGCCCTCTAAAGGTGTGTATGCATCTGTGCATCAGGCTGTTGACTTGGGTCTTGAGGTTCCTAATGGTCTTACACTCTTCCAGCCAGCCCCACCATCCAGGCAGGTAATAAGGGAGGCCCACAGCATGCACTTCCTGTCTTTCGGCCAGCCTGCTCTCCAAAACACAATGCAGGAGTCCCGGATTGTGAACACATGGTCTTTCAGTCAGCCGATCCTCAGGGATGTAATAGAGGGGCACACAGCACACACTCTTATCTTCTAGCTGGCCTGCCCTACAGGATGTGATGGATGGTGCAGAGCATAAACTCATTGTCTTCCAGTCAGCTCTGCCATCAGGACTGTAATCACTCTTTCTATTTAGAAAATGCAAATTGGCTCCATTATATTTTTATAGATATCTTGTAACTTGCGAAAATCTAGGAAAATATTGTAGAAATTACTTGCAATCATCTTTGAAGGGTATTTACTACCTAGAATTTTTTTTCTAAATATCTGATTTCTTTTTCACATATATATTACATTTATATGTGGTATTGTAATGTAAAATAAAATATAAATTATATTATTGTCAAAATGATGATGATAAATTACAGACAAACTGACTCCCCATCTAATTTTAATATAATACTATTTTTATGTTTTCCATACACTGAAGTCAAAAAGCATGCTGAATCTGCTTATTTCATATATAATCTATAAAATGGTCTAATGGTTGTCTTAGTTCTGTTGAAGAAATAACAAAATATTTAGTCACAGAACCAAAAATTGGGCAAGTTATGGAAGTCATAGTTGAGAACAACCATCAGAATAATGAAGCTCTTCAGAGTAAATTTCATATATTTGAAATTTTGCTATGAAAATTGGGAAGAACTTTCAGAGAATGCAAAATCTCTTTGATTGACAGATGGAGCAAGGCAGGTCTCAGCATTTTCATACCTGATGACATCACAGAAAATAAAAGTTTAGACAAGGAAGTACAAAGTTAAAATAGTGTGTGCTTCAATTGCATATATTTTACAGTGTGTTACCATGTTTTAACCATTAATTACTTTTTTAAATAATTATAAGTGCCTATGTGGAAATATAAAACGCAAAAGAGATTTTGTGTAAAACCATTTGATTTTTTTGATGAAAAAGAATAAGAAAAATCATAAAATTTATTCTTTATCCTTATATTTAAATTTTTATGTATAAGACTCTGAATTAAGATACTATGAGCAATTCTTTTTGAGCAAAATATATAATTATATATGTATGAATGTATATATATCATATACATATTAACATAAGTATCTTCAAAAGTGAAATGTCATTTTTTTAGTGTTTTAGAGAATTTTCATGCTTGTTTTAAAATACTATGAAATACAATGAAAATGTCAAGTAATAAGTGAAATTCTCCTACAGAATAGTACAAATTAAGGATATTACAATTACTGCTAAATCATTGTGTAATTGTCTTCTTTTCAAAGAAATTGAAACTAAAGCATTAAAAGAGATGCTTCTCTATAACAAAGTGAAAATACCGAAAATAAATTAGAATATCAGAAATAAAAATGATTGGATGGATGATTGTAGGTGTGAAAATAATTTTAACATGTTATTATTCACATATATTTAATGAATGCTGACGCATAAATTTAATACATTTATTATAGCAGTTTGCTTCATTTTATCAATTTGAAACTTCATAATCATATTTCTGAAAGGACATATTTTCAGATATAAAATGATATAATGTGTGGTAAAATAATTTATTAATGGTATGTGGAATTACTACATGCTTGAAGTTTATGGATAAATGAAGAGTTTATACTCATTATTATCAAGTTACAGCTATTATAGTTAATGTAAAGGATATTAAAGAAAATTTCCATAGTCAATATAATATCTTGTGACATACCAAATATTTCACATTTAGAGCTGGATAGAACACTGTTTCTTTTTTATTTATAGTGTCATACAAAATGAAAGGAGCTTTCACTAAATATATACACATACATTTTGGTTATAGACACTGAAGAATATAACTATCGCTAACATTTAAATCTATAAATCTCCACATAAATTACTTTAAGACAAAGTTCAAGGAATGCAAATTGCAAAGAAGATTATAAATTTTAAGTTTATATTATTTTCTGGTGTATGTGTGTGAGAGTAAAAAGGGAATGACAAGCACTTCAACCTAATTCAATGGTTCATTATGAAAGTTATTTGTATGATGGACCTAAGTGTCCCTTTAAAATGAGAGATTAGTATACATTTATTTCATACCTAGTTTCAGATATTTCCTAGGCAACTTAAATTTAAAACTTGGAAGCAGAAATTAGTATTATGCTCTATTTATCAAATATCTGCCATCACAATAAAGTTGCATGTGGCAAAGACCAACAAAATTTTGATGAAAAGAAAACTTTAAAAAGACAGGAAAATATAAACAAACAAAAATCTATAAAAAATGGAGTAAACTCATCCAGGGATGTACTTTTTGAATCTTTATTACAGTACACTTGTTTATATCTTTGTAGTATAAATAAATCACAAGAAAAAATTCAAAATTAATTTTGAATTCCAAATTAAAAGGTTAAGAACATACATTTCTTTTTCATGTGTGGCATGGGTAAAAGAACAACATCATGTATGACACCATGATTATAATATGAACAGAAGAATTGGTACTGTATGCAATCTACCATATTATATGGTTGACAATTTGGAGTCCTTTCAAAAGGCAAAATACACAAAAATAATCCAAGAATGATGGCGCATGCTTGGCATTCTAGCTTGTCTGAATGCTGAAGCAGGAGTATCACAAGTTCTAGACCAGCCTAAGCAACTAAGTGTCACCCTATCTGAAAATAAAAGGGACCCCTGGTGTATCTTCAGTTCTTGGGTTTGATCTCTAATACTTAACACACACACACACACACACACACACATACACACACACATGAATCAAAAACAATCTTGAGTAGATTTCAATGGTCAGCAGGGGATTTAGCTCAGCAGCACAAGCACCTGCCTGGCAAGTGCGAGGTCCTGTGTTTGATCCCCGGTACCCAAAAACAAACAAAGAAACAAACCAACAAAATAACATTTCAATGGTCAATGGACTAGGTTGCTCACAGGAGGAAACTTTCATATATAAAGTTAAATGTTATTCATGATTATCTACAATATAGATTGAACTATCAAATATCTACTGAAATTGTTAAAAGTAGTTGTGTGGTCAGTGTGCTCCTTTTTTCAGTTTTTTTTTTCTTCTTCTTCTTCTTTTTTTTTTTTCTGGGCACCACCAATGATTGAACTCACAACCTTGCAGTTGCCAGGCAGGTGCTTGTGCTGCTGAACTAAATCCCTGGCCCTTCAGTTTTTTAAAGTATACAATTTTGTGATTGGCAAAAGTTTATTATGAAATCAATGAAAATTATTTTTGAAATGTCAGTTTATCTACCCTAATTTGAAGGTATTTTACATTTTATAACAAAATTACAACCCTGCTTTCAATACATAAAATCAGTAATTAGGTGTATAGGTAGATGCATAAAAGGAAGGAAATAAAATTTAAAATATTTTTAAAATTTAAATTTTTTAGCTTTGAAATTACTACTTGCAATTATTAGCAAAAGAATCATTTATGTAAATACCAATCTTTAAATGAATATTGACATGATCCAGCTTAAAATTATTTCTATAAGCAAATATTTTAGATCTATATCAAAGACATATGAATAGATAAATGACTATTTTTTCAATTTTAGAACTTTATTGATTTTCCATACCATATTTTTTAACCATTCCCCAACTAAACCATATTTTTTAATTTTTATATTAATTGCTCCATTGCATAATTACTTTACCACAGTTATATAATTGCATTATCTTAGAGAAAACTTGCCTTCATGAGAACAGTCGTTTTTATAGAATATTTTAAATCAAATGCATTTAAAATAATTAAATGCCTGTTTAAAGGAACTGAATGTTCAGTGTAAGTTCCTGTTATTTTGGTATTTCTTATACACTTTGTTAAATCTGTAGTTAACAAGTACTTCAGGTTGTGTTATTTATTATTCTTTAATATATCAACACCACATCTTTTATTCATATCTTGGATTTCCTTGATATTTTTAAAGGCTTTTAGTAAAACGTAAGTTAGATTATAATAATTTGTTTATTTTTAAATATGTTTTGAAGTTTTATATTATGGATGATCTGGAATGTACCAGACATTTAAAGAAACTATTATCATAATGAACCAGTTTATACCCATTGAACAGTGTAGTAATTATCACTATTGGATATTCTTATCTCACCTACAACTTTACCATCTTCCTATTCCACATAATTGTTTTACAAGTTTTAAAAACTGACCCAGTTATATAATGAAATGAATGAACTTTAACTCTTTCATTATGTAAAGGTGAGTAGATACACCTTACAACAAGTGATTAGAGTCACTCCTGCCTGGAATTCTGATTTCCACTCTCTGCCTTTGACTTTATCTCTTCTAGAAAATTTTTTCCACTGTTGATTAACATCACCTTATGCAACTTAATGTAGAACAACTTTTTGCCCATTCTTTTGTTGGTAGATATATTGTTTTTGTTCCATGTAGTGTGTTTATATGGAAAAAGTTTTTATGAATATTTTTGCGTATGTGATTTTCATTATACAAACTCATGATCTAGTCTATTCCAGGGCAGCACTCTACTAATGAGCTGCTTAGCTATGTCCACAGATCTTTTTATTTTAATTTTGCAATAGAGTCTTTATAAATTCCCAAGGTTGGGCTCAAATTTGTGGTCCTCCACCCTCATACCTCCCAGCAACACAGATATGTGCCACCATAGTTGATTTATGAAAGTTTTTTATGTAAATATACTTATATTTCTGAACTCCAAACATACAGTAATTGAATTGGTGTGACAAAAAATGAATGTTTGCTTGAGAAGACATTGTCAATATTTTGTCTGCTATTATACTTATTTTATTATTTCATATTTCACTATGTTTGTTATATATTTATTTTGTTACCACCATTTTTGTATTAGATTTCAGGATGCTACCCATTTTAATCAACATGACTTGCTGTTATTCCTTTATTTTAACCACTGTGTTGGGCATAGAGCATTATTGCACTGTGATTATTTGCATTACTTTGTAGATTTATGATACATGTTTTCATAGGCTTAGCAACTATCAAGTCATTTTTCCCAATTTTTGTGGTTTCACTTTTTGTTTCTTCAAACCATTGGTTTGACACAGAAAAACTTAACATTATTTCTTATACTTAATAATGCAAATTTCTGGTATTATCTTTTATTTTTAATAAGTGCAAATTATTTGTATTTAATAATACAAATAGAGCAGTGTCATGTTTTTTAAAAAATCTATCATGATTGAATACTACACAGAATGTAAAGAGAATTTTTCTCAAGGACATGGTTTATCAGAACTGAGAGTGAGTTAAGTGGTTAATTTTTTTTTTCATGTTCAGCTCTTCTTTAGTTTCTGGGGTTTTAGTAAATCCTACTCTAGGGAGATTAAAGAGTTGATGGGTCTTCAAGATAATACTTCATTTCAATCAAAGGATCTTCCTTTCCTCCTGTTATATGTTGTACTACACATTCATTGTAATGAAAGAAAGTTTTAAAAAGATTACACTCCACTACCATGATTGTTTTAAAATGTTTACTAACTTTACTAGTACATGAATGACTACATATCATTCAGTCCATTTATGGAAACAAACTCAACTCTATTATACACAACTTGAAAATACCCAGAGTTAGAAATATACTAGCACTTTGAAAAATAATTTAAACAAACAAATGTTTAAAATTAAATAACATGTAATTTAAATTTACAACTACATATTAAAATCAAATTTATACTCAATTTAACATTTTACATTTAAAATATTTGCTTCTTAGAGTTGGTACATGTTGTTAAAAATTGTCTTTTATTTTTCAAAAAGGCTGTAAGATTCATGAACAAAAGAAAAACATTTTCTCTGAAGCCAAACACCTAGGTCAGTGTCTAATGCAAATTATACTCTTAATGCATATTTGCTGAATGATTATTGAAACACATGAAAATGTGATTTATTATGCTAAGAGTATCATTTAACTTTTGAATTCATGTTTTCTTTGAGTTTTGGAAAATGTCTAGTTTGATAGCTTGAATTTTTCTCCAACGTGATCATGATTATCACTGCTATTAATACACTTAATTATAAATTTGATGAATATTCAATGTTTAGAAAAATAAATTTATAAATCATATATAATATCCTTATACTATGAACTTTGTCCTTGATTAAAACTCTTGGGATCACTTTTTTTGAGTATTGTTATGGAATAAAATATACATCCAAAACCCATTCTAGTTATCATATTTACAATTCATGTGACTTGAATTAAGACCTTTAAACTTCTAGTTCTTCTATTTGCCAATTGTATGGAAGCAGAGAAATTTATTTTTTGTTTATTTTGGATTATTGCTGTAAGGATTATTTTAGAAAATATTTCTGCAAATATATTAAAATCCAGAGAATTGAAAGCATATCAAAGGTATTTTGTAACAATTCAGACAAATTAGTGTGGTTGATAAACTCAGCAAATAGCAGCAGCTTATTTAATTAAAACATATTTTTCCTGAACCTAATGTTTAACACAACTTAATATGAAATCTTGTGACTCTGAATATGTTTTATTTTGTTTTATTAGACTTTTTACAGATTACTCATATTTTAGTCATAATATTAGAATGTTTACTAGTATAATGAATATAGTTTTATTGTTTATTTTGAATCCTTAAAACATGAATCCATTCATTTTATGTACTCTTATTCACTGTCTCATTTTCTATATCAGTTGAATTAAACTACAAGCACTATAAACAACAAAATTGCTTAATCATCAGATGGGTTGATAAATTAATATATTTAATCATACAATTAATAATTGCTACTCTGTCTTCAAAATGCTTGCTACTGCTGTTACAACATAGTCTTAGTTTAAATATAGGCTATTCTGAATACCAAGAAGCATTTTTTAAAAAGAATGCACCTTCAATTTTCTATTCAAAAGATATTTTTGATTTCTCAGCAATTATCATATAAAGCAACTGAATTTCTTTGGGATAGTTAAATATTTTCCCTCAAAATTTTATGTCTGAGATTGGGAAATTACTATCGTCCTACTCAACAGATTCATTTTTTTTTTTGTAGCACATGTAGATAAAACAGAATTTTAACCAAATAACATTTAAAATGATAAATCAAGTTTTAATGAGAATATTGTTACTTGAATTAATTGAGGTTCTAGTTTGTAAAATGGTTTTAGGCCAAGAATCTTAATTTAAGGTGGAAATAATGTCTTGTAAATGAAGAGATCACAGGTAATAAGGGAAGCAGAGATGGTGTTTTATGAAGTAAAAAAGCATAGTGGGAAAAATACAGGGCAACTGAATGAAATGTTCTCCAGTTTCTTTTGAGGTCTCAGTTAAAAAGCAGTAGGAATCATGAAAACAGGAAATCTCTGTGAAGAAACCACTCATATTTAACTCTAAAACTAAACATTTTTCTTGTAAGTAGAGGTTTGCTACAGAGTAAAGAGTTGTATATGTACTTGTACATATAGTTGTAAGTATTTGGAAGGTGAGTGACTAACTTTCTTAAAAATATGAATTTAAGTTTTGGATAAGGAAATATACTGGAATACAATTAGCGATAATCCTAATGGCAGTGACTAAACAGTCATTGGATAACAGGTCTATAATAACGTTGGGTAGAAGTCAGTTTTAACAACAGTGACAGCAATTAATGCAGAGCCAGAGAGGTAATGACTCAGGATTCATTATAAACTTAATACCCAGTGCTCACTTCATTAGCATATATAATATATTTAATGCCCTGATCACCTGGATCCTTGTGTTTGTGGAAAAGATACAGCACAGGATGGACTTGGGTTCTAGATGAAGGTAAATTCATTAATCTGAAGATTGAAATGATGTAAAGGATCAAGGGTATTCACATTTATAATTTTTAAGTTAAAACTATATTTGTATGGTGTAAATATTATGCATTATTTAACTTAATAAGCAAAATACAAAAGTACTATTAGAAGAATAAAAGTTTAAACAGCGCTACAATTCTTTGTTTTATTTTTATGAGAAGGTCTCACTGTGTAGTTCAGGCTGGTTTTAAACTCATTCCATATCGAAGCTTGGCCTCAAAATTGTGATGATCCTCCTGTCTCAGCCTCCCAATTGCTGGGATTACAGGCAGGTGCCACCACACCTTGCTACATTGCTGTAAACTTATGAACATGGTTATGTGTACTGATTACTTTTCTTTCATTGGTGGAACAAAATATCAAATACCCAAATTTAGGGAAGGAAAGTTCTTTATTTTTTTTTTTAACCTCAAAGTTTGTGGAGGTTTCACTCCATAGTCAGCTGGTTCTAAGGCAGGGTGATGTGGCAGACGAACAGTTCATGTTGACAGCACATACCAGAATAAACAAGAGCGTAAGGGGCAAAAGGGAGGAGTAGGTCTCTTCCCCTCCCTTATATTGCATGCAAGGTACCCACTCCAGGATGCATATAGCATTAGCACCACCAGTCCCAGTAATGGACCATGAATCAATCACAAATTCTAGAAGCCCACTTCCAAAAGCATGCATCCATGACTGTGAGGCTTAGGAGTGGGCATTCAGACACGAACCATAATGGTACAAGAAAGATTTTGCTTTCTAAGAACAAATGTTTTAAATTTAAGTACATGGAATGAAGTTGTGGCTCATGTTGGTTTCAGAGGCTATCACAAATAGCTAAAGAGAAATGGTTGTCCACCATGTATTATATGTCAGATTTTAAACTCAGCATTTTATGCTTAATCTTTATTCTTCGATTAACTCCAACAAGACTGTTCATTTAAAACCTGCAGTGTTAAAGATATGGAAGTTGATTTAAAGAAGGTGATTAGCTAACAAATATCACATGGTTATTTTCGGCTATAGTGAGTGTCTCTTCTTGAGGTCCCAATATTCAGCTTTGTAAGTAAAGTAAAAGTTCAAGTGATTCATTAATTTAAGGAAAGCTAGTTTACAGGAGTAAGTTAATCACAGCCACTAAAACCACCATTTTTTTTCAGATCTTCTTCATCTAGTTCATTTCTTCTTGCATCTTTTATCCTTAGAACTTTCTTTGGTCAATAAAACAATGCAAGTGACCTTGGGTTATGCAGCTGAGGACCCAAAATGTTGCCACACCAGTTTAACACCTGAATGTAACACTTCCCTATCTGTGGGACGGCTTGAAGCAGCCAGGATAAAATGAGGGGGACAGAGAAAAAGAAAAGGAGGGGAGGGAGAAAGGAAATGGGAAATGAGAAGAAAACTGGCAGAGGTGAGAGGCAGAAAGTGAGAGAGAAAAAGGAAGACAGAGTGATAGAAGGAAACAGAGAAATAGAGAAAGAAAGAGAAAGAGAAACAGACAGACAGACAGACAGAGCTAGAGGGTCAACTAACCTAACCCAGCTAAAACTGACTTCTAATCTAACTCCAGCTACAAATCATCAAACAAAGGCATTCAGGGGAAAGTAGCAGAGAAAATACCTAATCAATGTGTAACATCATGAGAAACAATCCATTAATATATAGACCCTAAAGTTTGGAGCAGTTTGTTAGCAGCTACTGATAAAAGAAAAGATAATTTTTATAAAGATTAGGATTTTGGGAGAGGGAGACAACATGACTGATTAGAGGAGGAGCCTCCTTCAGAGCTCCTCAGAGATATTCAAATAAACACACAGTTAATTGGAATAAAGGGGAGGACATACACCTGAAACCAAAACCAATCTGAAATGAAAGACTCATAGATCAAGCAAAACATAGATTAAAAAACAAAACAATAAATTAATGTGCCAGTCCACCAGGATGACAGTGGTCTTCAAATCTTGACTACTACCTGCCATATTTGAAATCTTAAAAGAAGAAAAATTAAAAATGAATATACTAAAATAGTGTGACTAAATCAAACCATACAGGGTAGACTTGGGATATAAGGTCCACTGACTCTTCTGCCTTCCTTCAAAAGGACAATACAGCCAAGCAGTAAATTCTCCCAACACACAAGGGAACAAACTGCTCCCCACCTGAAGATTAGTCAATTTTCCTTTTAATTTCTCTTTTCCTTTCCTTTCCTCTTCTTTTCCTTTCTTTCATTTTTCTTCTTCCCTCTCCTCTTGTTCACCAGAGAGCTAACCCTAACCTCTAGGCACAAGATTAAAGACTACAGGGTTGCACAGTAAATGAAAAAGTTACCCCCTTCCACATGAACTGTGGTTAGAGAGGCACAGGGAATTAAACAAGACTGCACTAAGAGACTGTGCTACCTGGGGGCAAGAGCAGAAAGGCACACCACAGTGCCTCTCCACTTCACCAGTGAAGTTACAGACTACAGCTCAGGTGAGGGGGTGGTGATGGCAACTGAGAAGTTATCACACCCC
This sequence comes from Dasyprocta punctata, assembly GCA_004363535.1. Taxonomy (NCBI): domain Eukaryota; kingdom Metazoa; phylum Chordata; class Mammalia; order Rodentia; family Dasyproctidae; genus Dasyprocta; species Dasyprocta punctata. The sequence goes on from RJWM01020837.1 coordinate 20,609, forward strand.
CTCAGGAAAGGGATAGGAATAAGAACCTGGCAGCCTTGGACTACAATAATATAAGCAGAGGACCACACAGCATCTCACCACACCAGGCAACAAATGACCTGAAAGGTCAGAAATTTGCCAGTGGGAAAGGAACACAGAAACCTGAGTAAGGACCGACACGAGCCAGTAGTGCATGGAACCAGGAGCGGCCCTGTCTCTGCCTGAAAGCAGCACAGCAACAGGGAGAGAGATGCGGAGAGAAAAAGGGTAGGATCTCAGGACATAAAAAGACCTAAGACCCTCCCACACACAAAAGGCATCCTTGAAGAAGAGACTATCCTGAGAGAGCGATTGACACTAGTAATAAAGATATCAACTACAAAAACTTATAAGGATCAACACAGAAAAAAACACAAAAACTTTCATATAGAAAACTACAAGATGCAGAAGCAAAATGCAACCTCACACCTGCCGCCCACCCAGAACAAGTCCAGGAGATAATGAGATAGAGGAAAATGGAAGACACACACAAGATATTTCTGAAATGATAGCAACTGAAGTAAAGAAACAAATCCATGAGGTTAAAGAGGAAATCAGACCATAAATAATATCTCAGGTAAAAAAAAAAAAGAAGTAGATGAAATAATCACAAAGGAAATGCTAAACAAGTCTAGAGTTCACATAGATTAAAAAAAGAAGAACATAGGAAAATGAAGGAAACCATATATGATAAATATTGGAAAGACAGAATGCATGAAAAAGATATTCAAGAAATAAAATATTCCATTTAAAGGTTACAAATGCGCTTGAGTGAAACTGAATGAAGACTTTCAGGCCTTGAAGACAATAGCATGGTTAGCAATCACAAAAGAAAAGATCACTTAAAAGTAACAAGGGATCCGGAAATAACAAACACCTGCAAGATGATGCAAAGAAAAATAATATAAGAATAACTGCCATCAATGCAAAAGCAGGAGTCAGTACAAATGGCATATGAAGACTATTTGTAGAAGTAATAGCAGAAAATTTCCCAAGCATAGGAAAATAATCTGGCATGCAGATAAGTGAGGCATAGAGAACTCCAGTTAGCCATAATCAAAATAAATCAACATCTAAATATATAATAAAGATCATGGAAATCCAGCACAAAACAGAATGCTAAAAGTCATTAGAGAAAAGAAACAGATCAACTATAAATGCAAATTCATCAGAACCATGGAATACTTCTCAACACAAACCCACATGGCAAGAAGAACTTGGAATGAAGTATTTCAAGTCTTGAAAGCAAGCAACCTCCAACCCAGACCAATATACCCTGAAAAACTGGCATTCAAAATTAATGGAGAAGTAAGATACTTCCATGACAAGGAACAATTAAAGAAATTCATGACCACTAACCAGCACTACAAAGAGTACTAAAGATATTCTAGGAAGAGATAAAAATGATCATAATTCCAAGAACAACAAGAACAAGAAACTACCAAGTAGGGCAAGCAATTAAACAGAGGGGAAATGTAGGGAATGAACAGGAGGAAAATAACTTGACAATGACAAGTCAATGCATATCAAGTATTACCATCAATATAAATGGCCTCATTTTACCAATCAAAAGGATCAGACTGTCAGAATTGATCAAGAAACAAGATTCAAAGGTATGCCATATATAAGAAATATTTAACTCAAAAGGAAATTCATAGACTAAAAGTCAAAGGATGCAAAACAATATTCCATACAACAGGAATACAGAAAAAAGCTGACGTGCGTATTCTATGTGTGGACAATGTGAACTTCAAATCAAGAATGATCAAAACAGATAAAGCAAATCACTGCATACTTGCTAGGGGAAAATTCAAGACAAAGAAATAACAATCATAAATATATATGCACCAAGTTAAGGAACACCCCACTACACAAGACAAATACTAATAGACATGAAAAAAACATATAAACAAAAACACAATTGTAAAGGGGTCCTTAAAATCCCATTGTCGAAAAAAGGCAGGTCTACAAAACAAAAAAATCAACAAAGAAATAACAAAACTGAACCAAACTTTTGAACAAATGAACTTAGTAGACATCATTCTCACCTGCACATGGGACAGTCTCTAAAATAGATCATATACTAATCAATAGAACATGCAATGTGAAGAAGTTGAAATTATCCCATGCATATTATCTGATCATAGTACAATAAAATAGGAAATGAAAGACAAAATAAACTGTAAAAATTCAATAAACACATGGAAATTAAATACCACCCTAATGAACAACCAGTGGGATATGGGCAAAATTAAAGAAGAAATCAAACATTATTTACAATCAAATGAAAATGCAAATACAGTTTGCAGAAACCTGTGGGAAGCAATGAAAGCAGTCCAGGATGAAAATTTATAGTGGTAAGTTCCACTATCAGGAAAACAGAATGAGCACAAATAAACAACCTAATGGTACAACTGAAGCTTCTAGAAAATGAAGAGCAAGTCAAGGCCAAAGCTTTTACAAGGGCAAAAATTATAAAGATCAAACCAGAAATTAGCACAATTGAAACTAAGAAAACAATATGAAGAATTAATGAATCAAACAATTGGTTATTTGAAAGAACTAACAAGATTGATAAGCACCCAGCCAATCTCATCGATAAAGGATAGGAAAAAACCTCTATTTCATGAAATAAGGAATGAAATCACTACACATTCTGTGGAAATTCAGAAGACTATCAATACTACTCTGAAAATCTTGTCTCACCTAAGATGGAAAACATAGAAGAAATTGACAGATTTCTTAGAAATGTATGAATTACCAAAGGTGAATCAAGAAGATATAAAAATATTTACTATCCCAATATCAGCTAATGAAATTGAAAATGTAATTAGGAACTCACCAGCAAAGAAAAACTCAGGTTCTGATGGATTCATGGATGAATTCTACAAGAAATTTAGAAATTTAATGCCAATACTCCTCAAAAATTTTAATGAAATTGAAAGGGAAGAAATTCTCCCTAAATCATTCCTGGAGGGAAGTATTACTCTGATACAAAAATCAGAGAAAGACCCAATCAAAAAAAGAACTAGAGGCCAATGTCCCTAATGAACATAGATGCTAAAATCCTCAACAAAATACTAGCAAACACAATGCAGCAAATCATTGAGGATTATACACTATGAACAAGTGTGATTCATCTCAGAAATGCAGGAATGGTTCATATACACAAATCAATAAACTTAACACACCATATCAACATAACCAAAGACATAATCAAATGATTATCTCAATAGATGCAGAAAAACTTTTGACAAAGTTCAGCACTCATTCATTTTAGAAACCCTACAGAAAATCCGAATACGTTGTTTTTTATCTCAATATGATAACAAACCAACTGCCAATGTAGTTCTAAATGGTCAATACTAAAAAATTTCAGTTTAAAAACGAAAAAGCCATGTATGTCCACAATCAGCATTCCCATTCCATAAACCTCTAGAAACTTTACCCAGAGCAGTTAGACAAGAGAGAGAAATAGAAGGAAAAAGGAAAGGAAAGAAAGAAGTTAAATTATCATCATTTGCAGATGCATTATACTCTAGAGAGAAGACCCTAAAAACTCCACCAAAATACCTCTAGGTTTACTTACCAAATTCAGTTGTGTAGCTGGATACGAAGTCAACACTCTGAAATCGATAGCATTCCTGTACACAAACAGCAATCTCTGAGAGAGAATGTAGGGAAACCACAACTCTCACAATAACATGCAAAAAAAAAAAAAAAAAAAAAAAAAAAAAAAAAAAAAAAAAAAAAAAGATATACTATGGAATTAATCTAAAAAAGTAGCAAAACATCTATACATTGAAAATAATAGTATTCAGAAAAAGAAGATTGAAGAGTATTCAGAAAATAGAAGGATATACCTTGCTCACTGATAGAAAGAACCAACCTAGTAAAAACGGCCATACTCCTAAAATTGTTATACAGATTTAATACAAAGAGGAAACAGAAGAGACCAGAATAGCAAAGGCAGTTCTGGACAACAAAAGCATGGCAGGAGGCATCACAATCCATGACTGAAATTATGTTATAAAATTATTGTGAAAAAATCAGCATGTTACTGGTTAAAAAAAAAAAAAAAAAAAAAAAAAAAAAAAAAAAAAAAAAAAAAAAAAAAAAAACAGACCTGAGGATCAGTGGAACAGATTAGAAGATACAGAAACAACTGAGCCACTTTATCTTTCACAAAGGGGCCGAATATGTTCACTGGAAGAAAGACAGCCTCTTTAACAAACAGTACTGTGAAAACTGATTCTCTGCATGACAAACACTGAAACTAGACCCTTGTTATCAACATGCACTAAAATAATGTCAAAATGGATAAAGATCTAAATGTTAAAACAGAAACACTAGGTCTACTAAAAGAGAAAGTATGTAGAAATCTTGAAAACATAAGTATAAGTAGAGACTTCATGAACAACACCCAGAAAACACAGGAAATACTTCAAAGAATCAACCACTGGGATCTCATCTTATTAAAAACCTTTTGCAGCAAAAGAATCAATAACAGAGTGAAAAGACAATGCACAGAGTGGGAAAAATTTTAGCCAATTATCCTCACATAAAAGACTTTTGTCTACAACTATAAAGAATTGAAACAAATTGGACCTCCAAATTCAAATACCCAGTTCAAAAGTGGGCATCTAAGATGAATACACACTTCTCAGATGAAGAAATACAATTGGCATATAAATGTATGAAAAAAATGTTCAACATCACTGGTCATTCAAGAAATGCAAATTAAAACAACATCAATTTTCCATCTCACCCCAGAAAGAATGGCTATCATCAAGAAATCAACCAATAACAAATGCCAAATGGGCAGTGTGGAAAAAGAAACCCTTTTCTATTGCTGGTGGGAGTGCAGACTGGTGCAACCACTTGGGAAATGAGTATGGAGATTCCTTAAAAAGCTAGGATTACAGGTTCCATTCTATCCAGTTCTTCCCCTTCTGAGTATTTTCCCAGAATGACAAAAACATCAAACCACAGGATATATGTGCACGCATGCTTCTAGCAGCAAAACTTGTAATAGCTAAATCTTGGAAACAACCCAAATTCCCATCAACCAAGGAAAGGATAAAGAAGAGATGATATTTTTATACAGTGGGAATTCTACTCAGTTATAAAGGAGGATAAACTTGAGGTTTTTATAGGTAAATAGATACAACCAAGGACCATACTGATAAGTGAAATAAATCAAACTCACATGTGTTAACATCATATTGTATCCCTGGTGTAAGAAACTGAAAGAGTAAATAAGGTCTAAAATATGTAAGAGATATGGTGAAATGGGAAGAAATTGTTCAAAAGGAAAAAGGATCTAGGTGTGATGTTTTTAGTTCTTCTAGGAAAATACACAGAAGGGACCTTCAATCTTAATGTAAACATTGTATTTTCTCCTTAGTGCAAATAAATTGAAGCGTAAATAAGATCCAAAATATACAACAGATATTATGAAACTGAAAGGGGAAGAAACTGCTTAAAAAGAGAGGAAAACTAGGATAGATAACCATACTACTAATCTCTGTTAGTTCCTCAAAAAGAACAGTTTGTGCTTTCATTGTTTGATTTTTTGATCATTTCTTTTGTGCATATATCTTGTAATCTGAACAACTACTTTGAAGATAACAATACACAATACATTAACTAGTGCTAATCTTCTATGGTTTCGTTTTGAAATTCTGTATCATCATTTTCATTCTTTTTCCATTTTAAAATAAAAATAAAGGAACTAGGGTGGGTAAAGAACAGAAAGCAAATGGGAAAAAGACGTGAGTCAGTTATACTGTTAATGTCTCTTAACTCATTGAAAAGGAAGGTTTGTGCTAATACTGATTAAAGATCTTGTACTCTAAGTACTTTAAAGATAACAATATGCGATGTGTTAATCCTATTATTCTGTTATGAAATTTTGTTGTAACTTTTTTCTATAAAAAATTAGGATTTTTGATAAAGTGGCATTGAAAATTACATATATTTTAAAAATGACAATGTATTACGTTTTGTAATGTCCCTTGCACCTCCTCATGTATGTTTTCTCATTTATTAGATACAACCAATTATGGACAATTTAGGAAACGAAAAAGCAGAAGAGGTAGTTTATCCCATATTTAGTTCTGTACAGCTAGGTGTATGAAATGAGGTTATTAAATATTTGATATGAGAAGTGCATAATTTTATCTATAGCAGAATGAGAAAATGAGATTTAAACATGTTTATGTATGTACACACATACGTGTATATATCCCTTAAAGAAAATATGGAAACTTTTGCAATAAACTGAAATCATGTGTGTCTTAACATGTGGCTTATATTTTGAAAAATGTATAACTAGAACTTTCGTATTTGTATTAGCCTCATAAAGCATACTTACTCATACAGTATACTTACAATGATTGTATTAGGTGCAATCAAGAGATACGGCAAACAAAAAATATACGAAACTTTTTAAAATGTGTCAGATGTTATGTACTTAATTGTATATTCTATACATTTCCGTGTCTGGTAGTACAATATATGTGTGTACATGCAAGGAATGTGTTACAGTACAATGATTTGACAGCTAGAATGCTGTCGATCAGGTTATAATTTTACAAGACTATGTTGCAGGAAAGTTGTTCTTGACCAACACCTTTATATGTGGCACATAACTCTACTATGCTTATTTGAAAAATATAGAAAAATGTCATGTGTGTGTCATTTTAAACATTTTGAATGCCTTGGCCTTCTATTCTGTTAAAATTATTCATGATGGACTAGTTTTGATAAAGATTTTTAAGAATCTCCATTGAATTTGTGCTATTATTCTGTTTCACACATGAAGGATGAAAAGTAGAAAAAAAAACACAGTACAGAAATACTTGTTTAATATGAATAAGTTAGATAGAATACTGAAAAATCAGGAATTATCATAGACTGAATTACATTTCATTCATTATTTACTTGGTATGAGTTTGAAAAATTTTAAACAATAAAAATAATGAAAATGAGTTCAAATACTCATAATGAAAAGTAATTATTTAGAGTACTTATAAAATGTAATATTTACTAAAAGCTTGAAATATCACCAGTGTGACATTTTGGACACTGAGCATGCTTAGCACATGTTTTAAAATAATTGCTTACAAGTCTCCCAAAATGAAGCTATTCCAGAACAGTGTTGAAATTTATATTTCTTCAGTGAACTGACTAAAATACATAACAATATTTTAATTATTCAGATTATTAAAATGATGTCTATCATGGTGCTTGAAAATTAGTATGCAAGAATTCCTTAATAATGACAAACATTTAAAACATATTTAGCTAATTAAGTCATACTATTCGCTAGCATCTAACGTGCTTGTTGTCATTTTACCAAGCAATAGCTATGTTTAAACTAATTTCCTTTAAAGAGAAGTGTCTTGGTTACTTTTCCCTTGTTGCTGAGACAAAACACCTACACCCAAAGTGAAGGAAGGTAAGGTTTATTATCTTACAGTTTTTGGAGGTTTCGGTCCATAATCAGCTGGCTCCAGGGCAGGGTGGCATGGCACTGGAGCAACACTTCAAGGCAGCAGCCAAGAAAAGTGGGCAAGAGCAAGCCTCTTCTCCTCCCTTATATTGTACACAGGCCACTCCCCCCACCTGGCATTGGAGCAACACTTCAAGGCAGCAGCCAGAGTAAAAGTGGGCAAGAGCAAGCCTGTTCTCCTCCCTTATATTGTACACAGGCCACTCCCCCAACCAGGGTGGGTGTAACATTCACAAATCTCCTTACCTTCCTTTAGGCAGGATGAGGATATTTACAAATTAAGAATCCTGGGTCCCTGCTGAGTCTCTCAGTTAAACTTCTGACCGTCTCAAATTGACACAATGAACAGGTAACTGCTTATAGTCTACACCCCAGAATGTAGAGCTGCTGAATTACTCAATTATGCTTCTATACTTCTCAAGTTGATACAATGTATAAACCATAACAAGAATATATGGTATTTTTTTCTTTCTAGGAAAGATAATAGCAAAAGGAAGTTTTATTGTTTTTAACATAGTTCATTACTTATTTTACATTCATACTTCAGTCAATGTAAGCACAAATATAATCTGCTTATATTAACATTTACAAATTCTCCCTTTTTCATATTTTCTCTCTCTGGATCTGTCTCTGTATTTTTCTCTTTCTCTGCATATTTAAACTTGTGCGTATAGTATATGTATATATATAAAATGTCTTTCTGAGTGTTACTGAATGATCCATCAAAATGTACATACTGAAATTACACATTAATTCATTAATTCAATTAACTGAGGTTAACCAGTTTTTCACAAAATTCAAACTATATTTGTGTTCGCTATCTTCACAGGTAAGTCGAGAACAAGATATCTAGCATATTTCTATTAGATTTTGTTCATATTAACCCTTTATAAATGTAAAAGTTTGATTAGCTTTATTTTCTTGAGTAAACCAAGTCTGGATCTTTCTGCATCATTGGAAATCAATTATTCTAAATATTAAAATTCTTAATTAAGAACAAATTATGTTATCAGTTGAAGAGAACTGAGACATAAAACATGAGAATTGCTTGCTTTTTAATAAAATTTAGGGCAAAGATTCAAATTAGAGAGAAAAAAATGTATTCAAAAGTAGAAAAGGAGCAAAGGGACTAAATTTTTAAATTGAAAGTGGGTTGAATATTAAATCTAGTACTAGTCCCAAAGTTCTTAAAACATGGGCAGTACATATAAACGTCTATACACTTCATGCAAAATAAATTATTGCAATTATACAAGATTTATAGTAACCCTAAGTCTTTAAGCATATAAATATTATATAATCCACACATGAGATATTATTGAGAATATTCAATCAGATGACTCTTTTTGTAATAACTGACTTTAAATATTGACTAGTATTGTTTAGAATTCGCTAATCTATGACACTTGATTCACTTGAAATTGTCCGAAGTAAATTAAGTAAATTTGGTCTGTTTAAAGATTAATGTTTGAATTACAAGATGAAAATCAAGGATTAAGATAAAAAATATTAAGTAGTGAGATAAGCCTCTAAATTTAGATACTTTTAAATATAAATGATAGTGTAAAAATGATGTTAACAGCTTTGAAATTAGATGACTGAGAAGATGACAGAGCATCACCTGGAAAATTCTCATTGAGTTACCATTGTATTATTTTTTTAATAAGTTAGATTTTTTTTCTATTCCCATTTCCCTTCTCTCCAAACCTCTTCTCCCTTTTTTTTTTTTTTTTTTTTTTTTTTTTTTTTTTTTTTTTTTTTTTTTTTTTTTTTTTTTTTTTTTTTGTGGCACCAGGGATCGAACTCACAACCTCACGCCTAACAGACAGGTGCTTAAGTCACTGAGCCAAACTCCCAGCCCTAGTTTTTTGAGGCAGGGTCGCACTATGTACCTCAGGTCGATCTTGCACTCACGTTGTAGCCCAAGCCAGACCTCGAACTCACAACGCTCTGCCTACCTCAGCCTCCCGAGTGCTGGGATTAAAGACTTGTGCCACATGCCCGGCTTCTTTTCCTTCTTATTTACAAAAGTTTTGCTTGCATTGTACCCATTTTTTCTCATTTTTTGAATATTGTTACTTGAGCACTTTGTTTTATAATGTTGAATCACATAAAAAGAAGTACACATAGAGGCACTAATAGCATGCAAAAATTCCCAATAACAAAGCACTGAATTCAGTGACCATAGTGGGTTTGTAATGTACACAATCACACGCTCCGTATCCAGCAGAGACTGTCTACTTGCCTCTTGCGATAAATACTCTGACTTTGCGAGACATTGCATCTCATGTCAGATGTTGGTAGGATGTAAACATTTGATAATAAATTCAAACATCTGAAGACACAAAGTTGAATTGAAATAACAGTTGATAATATTCTGTATTCATTTCATTTCACTCCATTTATAGTTGCACTTGTAATCAGAAAGAGGGTAAACTAATGACGCTTGAGCAGACAAACCAGTCATAACCTCTCAAGTATTATGAGCCTTTAATCCAGTAGATATCTATGTAAATGTTAGTGTTGCTAACAAAATATTCTATTTAAATCACTTTTATTTGGAAAATTGGAGCAAAATCTATTGAAAATAATATCAAAAATGAATTTACTCAAACCATAAATCAGAGGCAAATTTTGCTATGAGTGACGTTCAGCCTAACTAGTCTTTGAAATATGATTCCAGCCACACGTAATGGATGCAGTCATGGAGAGAATAGCAAACCATTTAACATTTCTCTGAGATGCAAAGTTATGGGAATGGAATGTCATAAAATAAGGCACTTAATTCAGTATAAATCATGAATTCTAAACATTAACCTAAATTGCAGTTCTTATGTTCTGTCACAGGCTATATTCTGTCTCACAAAAATATTCCTTCTCCTGCTCTTGTACATGGAACCAATTTGAATAAAAACACATTGTACTTAATTGAGCAGCTAATTACATGAAAATGGCTGTCTATCAAGCAATAGTAATACGCTGTTTCCAAAATAAACAGGTTAGTGAATTTGACTATTTTGTTCATTGTAGTTCCTAGGTAGACATTTTTATAATTGCTATTCTTTGTACATGTTTAAAATGCACTCATATGCTATGAATGTAAAAGCAAAAATTCACATATTTTACTAAATTATAATTGATAAATTATAAAATTCTTTATATGTAAAATATTCAAATCAAAATAGGTAGTTTACAAGAAATAGTAATTTTGTACTAATCATTAATATTGTCATTCTTAATTTTCAGAGTTTACTTCTGTAGAGGATTAGAGATCCATAAAAAGCCTAAAGTGTGTTCACTTTTCCCCAAAACATAAAAAAGTATGCAATTATGTAATTGTTTGACTTATATGAGCAGTTATTGTTAGCAGAAATTAAAGTAATATATCTGAGCATTTTGTGAATTTCATTTCTCCCATCTAGCATATGTTTCATAGAATTCTTCTTATCCTGAATTGAAAAATAAGAAATTATTTCTTCCAAATATACATGATACTAAAGACACATTACTCTAAAATTTGAATAATTTTAACTCTTTTTAGGATAGTATTTGACATTTTCATGATCTGGTCTTCTTTACTCTCCAGTTTCATGTACTAGCACTGCTTTACATATATTACTATAGTGACTTCATATATAAATAGAAAACTACTTTTACCTTCTTAAATACATAATATACTTTCTCCTGTATCTAAAATCTTTCCCTTTCTGCAGGCTGAAAAATAGACTTCCTAAGTTACATGGCAATAGTCAAATTCTAGAGCAATAGGAAGTCACACAGTAACCAATGATCATCAGACATAAAAGGGACATGATTACCAAAGTTCAGGAAAAACTTATGTTAAAAAAATTACTTTGAAACAAATAGATCATAGTATTTAATAGACCCTAAATGTGAAATACATCTGAAACATTCTGAAACTTTATTCAGCGTGTATATATGATTAGTAATCTGACATCTGGAACCATATTTTTTGTGTGTTTTTCAGAGTATACACAAAGATAATTGAACAAAAGTTGTATGCACAAAATTAATATTGAGCTGTCTCTAAAGGAACAAGAGATCTCTACAAACAAAAGTTCTCATAATTCCATAAATGTTCCCATCATCTATAAATACCCATGGCCCTGAACCCATGCTGCCATCTGAAGTTTTCTAAATATGTTCTTAGATGATGAAAACGTTCAAGCTTTCTTACAATTAACCTCAAACACTGTGCTGACATCACTTGACTGTGAGTGGTGCAGTGTTACAGTCTTCATTGATATGTTTCAATTTTAGGGAAATAAATCTGGCTAGTGGGCAGAGATATTCAAAATAAATTTAGTGGTTTCTTAGTCTGAAATTGAATGAAGTTAGAGAGTTCGTATATATGAGTGAAAATAGGGCAATAGAAGGTGTGTTCAGAGGTAAAATAAAAGGAGATATAGGAATGATATGTCTGTAGAACTTTGACAATGGGATACAAAAATGAGGATATTTGTGAATACTGAAACATTTACACAGTTTCCACTGAAGAGCAGGCTGCTCTTAGTGGAGTAAATCACCTCATTCTGCATAAATGTTTACTGTGTATCCTAGCCTTGTTTCCATAAGCATTAGAAGGATAGAAGCAGGATGAAGTTAATGTCTTACACAACCACGTGATGATAATTAAGATAGAAAAGCCTGTATCTCTTGGGAACATGCAACCACCAGACAGCAGATGGATTGTTTGCTTTGTTTTGACAAAGAAAAGTTAGCCGTTGCCACTGATTGGAATCGATATCGCTATGATTGGATATGGTTTGAGGGTGTTCAACAAAAATTTATGTGTTTTGACGCTTGCTTCTTGATGTGCTGATATTGAAAGGTGGTGAAATTTAAGAGAAGAGACCTGATGCCTGGTCATGTTACTAGGTGGATACAATAAACCCTTCTGGAGAGAAGCTCCCTCTGGCTTCTTGTCTTGCCTTGTGAAGTTTTCTGAGTAAACTTTCACGAATATGATGCTATTTGCCATAAGGTTCTCACCAAATGTCACTCAGCTGGTGACACAGACAGAAATAATAGAAACTCCCAAGAAGTGTTAGATGAGTACAGATAAAGACTGCTGAGTTATACATATTATCTTCCCAGTTTTGGGATGTGTTGATAAGAGAATTATTAATATAAATAAACAAATCACAATTATTTATGATAGTCATATAGCTTGTTATTTCATATAACAAATATTTACACTGTATGATTAGGTATACTATTTATATTCTTTATTATCATATAGAAATTATACATATTGCTACTATTAATATCTTAGTAGTATAAACAAATACTTTAATGATAAATAATGTATGTATTTGTTTATGCGAATGTTTGAACTGGCCAAAGCTTTTATAAAGATCATCACAACTGATTGATGAGAGGCAGAGTGTATTTTCCCACTAGTAGACGAAATAATCATTTGAAATATCAAATTCACACATTAGGATTCAAATAACTGGCAAATTTCTGTATATACAAGAAGGCTGTGTTTTATTTTAGTAATAGAATTATTTTAAGAATAAATAAAATGCCATTTCTCTTTAACTTTGTTAAGGATCAAATGAAGAAGAAACAGAGTTATAGTATTCTATTTGGCATTTGCATCCATAGGGTGCAACACCTAAATGTCGAATGTTGGTGATTAGGAAACTCTTAAAATGAGAGGAAAAAATATTCTTAAATCTGATTAATAAGATGGCAGAAAGGTAACCTTTACATCTATCAATCCAACAAAACTAAAATAAATTTACTTGGAAATTGACTTTATAAAGAACACATGGATTCTATTTATTATTTGTGAAAATTATATCAATTTGGCTACACTGTTTTCCCCTTTATGTTTTTACTTTTTTGGTTAATAGATTTGCTTTCAGTATTGCTACCCAAAATATAATATAATATAATATAATATAATATAATATAATACAATTGTAGAGGATTCTATGTTAGTATCAATATTTTAAATATATCTATTGATTTAATGTGAAATTGGACAGAATTGCTTGCTAAAATGTTAAAACTAAATTATAGATATCTTTAAAACCATCATCTGAAAAATAGAAATTAGCTTTGAAACAGTGGTTTGAATAGTGTTGATTACATATTTAGTCTTTAAATTGATCTGAACATTTTAAGAATGCCTCTTAAATTTACCTCTTAACCTGATGTCTTAAAATCTGCTTGACTATTTTAATCTTGTCATTAGTATTCTGATTTCCTTTACCAAAATGACTGGCCAAGTGACCAACTTCTATACTATCACCACATTCCCATGTGAGTTTAGAAACTTACCCCAGTATAGGTTTATTAATACTTCATGTGTCACTGTGCTAGATACCGTTCTCAATTGTGACTACTCAAAGATCAGAAGCATAAATTTTCCATTAAAGGAAGGAAAATAATGTAGAATAAAAAAGAATAAGAAAAGAAATTGGTGTATACCTGAATTCTATGGCCAAACTGAAGAGTATGGAAGCATGTGAAATTGCTCAGTAATACTGAGCAAATCCGTGACCCTTCAGTATACAAAGAAAAAATATTTTTCATTCAATGAAAATGAAATCAGAACACCATCATAATTTTGGTGTGTAGCATTGATAGTTAATAGGCAGGAACATAAGTTTAGACATAAAAGGAAAAATGAAATGTAATGCAAAACCTACAAAACTAGGTGAAGATATGTATCTGTTTAATCTCTGGTTATTTTATTATTAAGTAATTCTATAATATTTAAGTAAATACTCTTTAAGATAAATATAAAATTATTTCAGTATATTTTCAAAAATATCTCAATACTGTAAATCCTAGTCATGACATAATATTTTGTAGTGGAATGGATCTTTAACCCTAAATGTAAATAAACAGATATAGCAAAGTTTTGATTAATTTCAGTTGTTATAGGAAATAAATGTTTTATGCACCCAATAGTACAGTGACTGATTCTTAATGAAAAACATTTCTTTTTGTTGAAAAAACCCCAAATCTAGAACTAAGTAATTAGCACATTTACTAAATTCTAAACATAACAAAAATTCTAGAGGTATATATGAAACACTTCAACTTTATTGAAAAGGATGGGTTTTTACTCTGGCATATAAGACAGTTATTTCCCTTAGAAGCAATGTCAAGAGGAAAAGTGCTGATATTTTTGTAGGAAACAATATTCTTTCTAGTAACCTCTGAAATGTAAAATCATCAATATTTATTTAAAATTTCTGTTTTTAACCATCCTGTGATTTATGTCTCTATTTTTAAAAACACTTAATTTAAACAAATCAATGTACCTAAATTTTATATAACTGATAGAAGCACTAAGCATTTTGAATCAAACATGGCATGAAATTCTTCAGTGAAAAATTTTGTTCAATTATTTTGCTCATCATTTCTTCCATTGCAATATATGGGGACAATACAAGTCGAACACTGTCAATAGAATACATTTGTGAATAAGAAAAATACAGAATGTATTAGCTGTACTTCAAAGCAATTAACTGTGAAAACAAAATAACCAAAGCAAGTCCATTATGTAGTCACATTTCCATTTACAGTTTATTTATACTGAGAAATGACATCAGATCCTTCGTAAGGAAATGAAGATAGAGAAAGAGTTATGGGTTGATAAAGTGTCATATTAGAGTATAATTTTGTTTAATAATGAAGTCTTTCAGAAACCCTCATTAAAAATTAAAATCACTGGGTAAGTGTGGAATATTATTGCCTGGATCAA
>RJWM01020838.1:0-36429 GCA_004363535.1 Dasyprocta punctata
TAATCATCTCTCCACAATGATTCTTAGATGGGCATCACCAATAGGACTTTGATTATTTAATTTTTAATTCAAATGCTTAGTTATTCTATGAATTATTGACATTCTTTCTTACATATTTTATAATTTAGTGATATATTGTATGTCTATTTTTATCAGGAAATCCTATATTGGGGGAAATGTTACTTATACAGCATACTTAAGTAAATTTATCTTTGGAAGTACTTCTATATTGAGCTTCTACAATGTGTCACAAACATGATCATACAAACATAGCCAACAAATTGTCAAAACTAAAATTGTGTGAGGTTCACCCTCTCCCCATCCCTCCCTGCTATACTGAGTCTAACATTGGGCTGAGGGTTCCTTTCAACCCAGTTGATTCTAATCTGGCCCAAAGCTGATAATATCAGAGACAAACCTGGGATACTCTGGGACAAATCCAATTATATCATTTCACAAACACAAATTGTCTTGTTTTTTTGAATGGCAACTCATAGCTTTTAGAGAAACAAAAAACAGTCTCATTTTAATAATAAAGCAGTTCCCACTTATTGTGAGGAGTTTCTAAAGTGCCCAGTTGATGCCTGAAATCATAGTAAACATTTAACTACATATGTGCTCTTTTTTCCTCTCTACATGTATATTTATGATAAAACTTATACAATAAGCTACCAATGATGAATATTACATTGAGCTATTAAAGCAATGCTTTGGAATATCTTTGTTTGCATAACAAATTTTGTGCTTGTGAATCATTATTAAGTAAAATAAGAGTTATTTGAACTACAGAAGCACTTGTAATACTGGGACGGTCAATCTAATATATTAGATGACTACTAAGCAACTAACGGGTAGGTAGCACACACAACATGGGTATACTGGACAAAGGGATAAGTCACATTTTGGTTGTGACAGAGGAGGATAGAAACAGGTTTACTATGCCACAGGGAATGGCTTACATTTTAAAACACATTTTAGAGTCTCAACTGAAAATAGAAGCAAATAGGCTGTGACAGGTTATTAGTACCTCTTAAATGTATAGCTGAGAATCACAACTGGTCATTTTAGAAATTCATTATTTTGTATAGATTTGCAAGATTAGATTTTTGATGCTTGTACTGCTTTCTAGAACAGGACTCCTCAGAATGTGATCTTACAGATTGATGCCAGAGGGGAACTCTCTGTTACTAGCCTAGAACAGTATAAGTAAAGCTGTGAGTCACTTAACAATGAGGATACCTTCTAAGAAACATCTCAGTAAGTGATTTCTTGGTTGTGCAAACCTTACAGAGCCTACCTATGCAAACTAAGATAGCTACGATAGCATTAGGTGATACAATTTAAGGGAGTACCCATCATAGCATACACAATTTGTATATACCCCAAAATGTTATTATCATATGACTGTACAAGTATTGATGGTAAGCATTTCAAAATGTCTACAGCAATTTGACATTACTGAACCATTCAGGACCGTGATCAGTGAGATCATTTCTAACCAGTGTAAAGAAAACTTAGGAGAGATGAATCATATGTAGTCTCATGTGTTATGTTAGTCATCTGCAGTAGCAGCACATTGCTGTGCATGGCATTTTTAGTTTAACCAAAACTTGTGTCAAAACTTAAGCTATACGTTTTTTACATTTTATTATAGGTCACTTTTAGAAGCATTTTTAACTTTTAGTAACATCCAATTTTCAGTTTAACTTTAGTAGTTGTGTTAAGACTACAACACACATTATGTATTCTTACCTTAATTTATATAGGGAGAGCAAGTTTCTCTGAGCTGTTTTAAAAATAAATATACCTTTTCTGAAAGTTACGGAGGTTTGAGGCCAAATGATTGTAAGGGCCTTTCTGATACCGAGCTCAATACTAAATCTTTATACTTGTTTTTTCAGGAGTGTGAATCCTAGTTTATTGAGGTCAGCATTTTAACCATAATTGATGATGATATACTATCGTATGGTTTATTGTTTGTGGAAATGCATGGGATAATGATGAAATGAAACCACCAACGCTTAAGTGGCACTAAGTGTTTATCACATAACAAATATGTTCAAAACCAAAAAGAGTCCTTCATAATAAAATGAGTGTTGAATTGAAAAGTCTGCAGAAGCAGGCATTCAACATTCTTATGTAAGTATCAGTGCTATGTGGCTTCTTGCATACTAGCACTTCAGATTAATAAGACAAATAATTGCTAAGATGTTAGGGAAATAAGGTATAATAGATATTTGGCTGAATGTGTAGGATGACTCTGTAGTAGATAAGACAAATTGTTTCCCAATATCACTGTATATTCAGAAACTGAATGACGATATTAAAACCTACTCACAGAGCAATTAAATCTAGCAGGTGTTTTTCATTGACTACACTAAAGTACAGATTCTAACAACGGCAAATCTTTCTGCATGTCCCATATTCAACAGGCTACTTCTGTTGTAAAAAATGTATTTTTGTTGATATAAAATGATTGTCTGAATTGTGTAAAATTATGAACTCGGAACTAATGTAGTTTAGAGATTAGGTTTCGTGTAGGAGGAAGTCCTAATAGCTTTCCCACTGTTGGGGCATGATAGTTGAGACCATCAAGCTAAAAAAGAAGAGGTTGAATCTGTCTCACATTTTAAGGAGATTCAGTCAATGGTCAGCTGGTTCCAAGGCAGAGACCTCATGGCAGAAGGGTGTGGCAGACCAAAACTGCTTCTTACTACAGGAATGATATCTGGCAGAAAGAAAGGGGGTTTCAACACAAGAACATGAAAGAACTACATGGGCATTATGCAAAGTGAAATAAGCCAGGCACAGAAAGACAAAAACCACATGTACTCATATCATTTCCTTCGAGATACATTCAAGTACTGAGAGAACTCTAACATATTTTCAGGGAAAACAATTTAATTCAAAGCAATAATCATAGCTACTAACTGCAGCTTTCTTTCTCAGTAAGATTTTTTTCAGTATTTGATATTAGATTAGCTGGCATCACAAAAAATAATACTGAGTATAATTCCTCTCCTGTATTTTCTTAAAAAGTACATAAAATTCAGTGGTGAAACTACCACAGCTTGCAACTTCTTTTACAGAAACACATTTAACTTCCTTACTAAAGGAGTATCTGGAATATTCTAGTTTCTTGTTAATTTTGGTAAGCTGTATTTTTCAAGAAATTAGTTTGTCTGTTCAGTATTGCCAATCCTGTTAAAAGTCCTGACTCTTGATTTCACTGTTATTATTAAAGGATTGTTAACCAATTTTTTCCACTATACTGCCGTCTGAGTAGAATTTTCCTCCTAAGAATTTCATCATTTATTCTTTTATTAAATTACTAAAGACACTTTAAATATCACATGAATGATAGCACATAGAGGCCAAGAGAGACAATATCCACTCTGCCTTCATAGAGCCTATAGTCTAGTGGAAATTGTGTCTATTAAGAAAGAATTTAGAATCAAGTAAGTTTGATCTAATAGTGAGTGGGCAATCTTCCTCAAGAAAGACTTCACAAATCTCAGTGGCAACTAGAATTTAGCTAAATGTATGGAAGAAAGAAGCACTTTCAACTCAAAAAGAAATCTAAAGAATAATTTCAGAAACAAGAGATGATGATAAATATTTCAAGAATTAATTAAGTAAAACAAAATAAACTCAGCAATGACAAATGTTGATTGCAAAAGGGGAAGAGAATAATATAAATGTGATACTGGGTAAGTATAAATATTGCCAAGTGAAAGAAGATCTGTAAATCATAAATAGATAAGCCATTTTCCTAAATAAAAAGAGATACTATTAAAGTATCTTTGTGAAAATGGAGTAATGATCAAATTTGCATTTTTCAAAAGTTCTTCAGGTTTTACCAAATTGAATACAGAGGCAAGAAGCAAGCTTGGAAACAGGGAAATAAGCTGTGAGTCTGTTTCAATGATCTACACACACACACACGCAAAAAAATGATAGTGGTATGACCAGGTTGGGAACTGTGAAATTGCTGAAAAATATATGAATATCTATCCAAACTTCTTGATCAATTAGAACTGCTATTTAAAGGAGACAATTCAATCAAAGGTGAAACCTATATTCCTGGCATAAGATGTGGTTGACACATGATGAGGTAAGAAACACAGAGAAAAAAATCCCAGAGGTATAAAGTTATGTCAGGGAAACATGTATTTTTTAACACAGTGAATCTCAGGAGGCTTAAGACTATGATATATAAAAATACTATGGTCTTGTCAGCCTGCCTGGACTCTGTTGAATTTGGAATAGTGATCTTTAACCTGGTACCAGTGCACAGTGCTAAATTTCACAGATGCTGGCAAAAAATACTCAACTATTGGGGTCTCAAGGTTTTGCCAAGCTCTTACGTTTTGCGTCTCTTAGAATGTGGAAAATTCTGAGAAATTACATCCCAGAGGGTGGAATACAAAATGTACAATAGCTATTGTGACATGGAAGGAAGCTGTTTAAAAGAAAAGACAAACTGGGATGGAGGAAAGGAGAAAAGAAGGAAGGATAAAGGAAAAAAATATATATATCCACACACACAACACACAAGCACACACAAAACAGTTAAGATAGTTACACTACTAATTAACATCAGTTCATTGAAAAAGAAAGGTGTGTACCTCTATTGCTTGATCAATTTTTCATGCCTGTAACTTGTAAAAGAAGCAGCTACTTAGAAAACAACAACACACAGTATGCTACCATTGTTACTCTCCTATAATCTTATTTGGAAATTTTGTATCATTGTTTTTATTGTTTTTTTCTTTGAAATAAAAAAGAAAAGATCTGAGAGGTTGAGTATGAGCACAAAAGTAATTGAAAGATTGAACCATAAAGTCTGAACCTGGTGGGATGAAAACTAAAGAGAAATAGAGTGATTCAATAAAATTTAAGTGCCAAAGACATTGAGAAGTAATCCTGGTGGGGGTACATTAACAGGAAAACTTGAAATAAGAAAAGTTAGAGTAAAATTTGAATTGCATATGGAACATGAGATACCATCCTGTGCTGGTGATTGAATGTGGACTAATGAACAAGGAAGAGACAAAAGTATAGAGGGAGAGGGAAAGACATGTGAACCTTGCCTGAGGTTCTCAGAACTTTCTACAATGCATCTGTAATTGGACTCCCATGCTGTCTTCTCTAGGAGATTCTAGGTCCCTTCTTGTCTACAACTACAAATCATTGTTGTCTCCTCACTCAACATATGTTCACACTAGTATGCGACCTTCTGTAAAACAAGGACTCCAGAACTAAATCTTGCATTAGTTAATGAGTAAATACACAGTATGGTGATTTGTCCCCATGTTGGATTATGAGATCACTCAATAACAAGATAGGGCAAAATATTTCCAAAATGAGATCATGTTCAACAGTACATAAAGCCTCACTGATTATCTCATGGTCAGAAAAATTCCAAATCTTTTGACCCCTTGCCATCTACTTGACTTGACTACTCAATTCCTTCATCCAGTTTCTCACAGAAGAATGCTTCTATAGTAGAGTGATAACCAGTTATAAAAGCTTTGAGAAAAGAGATTCCTTATATCAGTAACTTCCAATAAAAATGTTTAAAAACTTAGAAAATTATTAGTGTCAGACTGAGATAAATCTTGTATTTGTGGTTTTGTACTGAATAAGAAAAAGTCAGTTCCTTCCTTTTGGGAAGCTGTTTCAAAGTGTAAGCAATACTCTTTGCTTAGCAAACAGTCCTTTTGGGAAAACAGCTTTGAGAGTATCATGCAAACTGACTTTTTAATGGTTTGGGGAAACATATTTACATTTCAAACATTTGAGTTTGCATTTTCTTTTTTTTTTTTTTTTAATGCCGAGTCTGTCAACTGGTTGGAATTTGTAATTTATGGCTGTACAGAAATCCAAATTTCTTTATCCTCAAGTGATCCTTCCTTCATGAAGTTTTTGTTATGTGATCAAAATATTTTAGAAGTACAAATCGTATTTTTCTATAATTATGTGATGTTTCTAGGCATGCTGTACTATATGTGATATCCTTTCAACTTTCCTTCCCGAGAGATCTGTGTTAGTAATAGGAGAAAGATGGCAGAACTAATGAATAAAATGTCCAGCTCTTGCCATGAGTTTGAAGACAGCCTAGGCTACATAGTGGGCTCAAAAATGTTTAGTTCTTAAGAGATCTTACAGATTTAGGATAAGATCCATATATAATCTTAAAAAATAGAACTGTTTTCCACAAGGTTTTAGGAAAAAGACTAAAGTAAAATAGCATATTCCACAGGGATACCACTTTTTAAACAAACATGTGTCACTTAGGTTTTGAACAACTATTATATATCTTCAAAGGCATTCCCTTCTTTCAGAAATTCTTATTCAATAATTCATGTCTAAACAACCATGTTTTTATATGTCCCTATGGATTGGTGCAAAGGAACAGATTTCCTTGTGAATCCTTTGTATTTTGTAGGATGAATTATAAGAAGATATACAAAAAGGTTAGGTTAGACTGGTGAAAAAAAAGAAAAAAGAGAGACAGGCAGACAGAGACAGATAGATAGATAGATAGATAGATAGATAGATAGATAGATAAATGAGAAGTTGAGAGAGAAGTTATTCTTCTGCTCACTCTTGAAGTCATGCTTTTGTTTCTAATGTTTATTTTTTTCTTTTAATTTAATTTCATGAGTCTTCAATGATTCTGTCCTATTTAAAAGATATTTCACATAATGCTAACATTTTAAAAACTGAAATATTATCAATTAGAATCTCTAACTTTTGTTTACATGCTGTCTTGGTTACTTTTCATTCATTGCTGAGAAAAATGCCTGACACACAAAATTAGGGAAGGAAAAGTTTATTTAGCTTACAGTTTTTGAAGGTTTCAGTCCATAATCAGCTGGCTCCAAGGCAGGGTGGCATGGCACTGGGGCAATACTTCAAGGCAGCAGCCGAGCAAAAGCAGCCAGAATAAAACGGGGGAAAGCAAGCCTCTTCTCCTCCCTTATATTGTACACAGGACACCCCTGCCCTGCGCCCAGGGTGGGTGTAGCATTCACAAATCTCCTTACCTTCCTTTGCACAGGATGAGGATATTTACAAAGAAACCTGGCTCCCTATTGAGTCTCTCAGTCAAACTTCTGACCTTCTCAAATTGACACAATGAACTGGTAACTGCTTGTACTCTACACCCCAGGATGTAGAGCTGCTGAGTTACTTAATTAAGCTTCTAGACTTCTCAAGTTGACACAATGTATAAACCCTAACAGTCCACCCTTGTCAACTTGGCAACCAGACACATTTCTTTAAATCAGTCTCCGGATACAAGGGCAAGCTTATTCTTAACATTTTGCAACTTAACAATCCTTAAGAACCAGCATTAAGTCTACCCACATTATACTACATTAGTACCATATTAGAGAAGACACAGTACAATTACAATCCTTTTTTCTGTAGCTGATCACAAGGTCATAGCTGGCAATTAGAACTACCTTCTTCCACTGCCCATTCTGTATTCCCTTGGCCTTCAGCAAGCACCTCAGCAGGTCTTGGTTCTTTCCCTGGGGGAGTGACCCAAACCTTCATTCCTGAAGGCTCTGGGCCATTTGTCATTCTGCCTATATCAGGTTGTTGTAATTTCCTGTTGACTTTAATAACAGGACATGGTAATACTAAGAGGTGCCCTAAGTGATCTCCTGAATTTCATGCATATTCTTCCTTTCCTCCATTGTGGAGTAGTAGTTCAATTTCCCCTTGACAGTCTGGGTCAATCACTCCTGACAATACTGTGACTCCCTTTTTGCTCAGTTCCTCAGAGGCATGAGGAGACCAAAGTGACCAGGGGGAAGTCTTAGCTACCAGTTCAATGGTATCATTGTTGTGCTTCCTGGTATAAGCCTTCCTCCTTCTGAGACCAAAACTTCTAAGCCAGCAGACCATAAGGTCGTGGGGACAGGAAGAAAAATTTTGCTAGTGGATCACTAGGGGTAATTCCTACTTCCACCCCTTGATTCCTGGACCCATGAATCTTGGCTATGGGAGACACAGTACACAGTATAGTGGACACTGATTCAAAGCATATATGTCCTTCTGAAGTACCTTAGCCTAGCCCTGCAAGCTATTGCTACCTAACTGGCACTTTAACTGCACCTTCAAAAGACCATTCCACCTTTCAATTAATCCAGCTGCTTCTAGATGGTGAGGAACATGGTAAGACCAATGAATTCCATGAGCATGAGCCCATTGCCTCACTTCTTTGGCTGAAAAATGTGTGCCCTGGTCAGAGGCAATGCTATGTGGAATTCCATGGCGGTGGATAAGGCATTCTGTGAGTCCACAGATGGTAGTTTTGGCAGAAGCCTTACAAGCAGCAAAGGCAAATTCACATCCAGAATATGTGTCTATACCAATGAGGACAAAGCACAGTCCCTTCCATGGTGGAAGTGGTCCAATATAATCAATCTGCTACCAGGTCACAAGCTGATCACCCTGGGGAGTGGTGGCATATCTAGGACTCAATGTTGGCCTCTGCTGTTGGCACATCGGGCACTCAGCAGTGGCTGTAATGAGATCAGCCTTGGTGAGTGGGAGTCCACGTTGCTGAGCACATGCATGACCTCCGTCCCTGCCCCCATGGCCATTCTGTTCATGGGCCCATTGGGCAATGACTGGGGTTGCTGAAGAAGAAGGTTGGCCACTATCCACAGAATGGGTCATTTTATCTATTTGATTATTAAAGTCCTCTTCTGCTGATGTCACCTTTTGGTGAGCATTTACATGGGAGACAAACATTTTTACATCCTCTGCCCATATGGAGAGGTCTCCTGAGCTCTGACTAGAATCTCCCCTACAGAACATCCTAAGCTGTTCCAACTCTATGCATTCAGGCGACATCTCTAAACCTTTCCAAACTCTTCCTACAAGCCATTTCCAAAGGCTCTTGAACCACATGGTCAGGAATAATCATAGCAACAGCCCCACTCCTCTGGTACCAAATTCTGTCTTGGTTACTTTTCACTCGTTGCTGAGACAAAATGCCTGATGCCCAAAATTATGGAGGGAACGGTTTATTTAGCTTACAGTTTTTGGAGGTTTCAGTCTATAATCAGCTGGCTCCAAGGCAGGGTGGCATGACACTGGGGCAATACTTCAAGGCAGCAGCTGAGCAAAAGCAACCAGAGTAAAAGGAGGAAAGCAAGTCTCTTCTCCTCCCTTATATTGCACACAGGTCACCCCCTCCCTCCAGGGTGGGTGTAGCATTCACAAATCTCCTTGCCTTCCTTTGCACAGGATGAGGATATTTACAAAGAGCCTGGCTCCCTGCTGAGTCTCTCAGTTATACTTCTGACTTTCTCAAATTGACACAATGAACAGGTAACTGCTTGTGCTCTACACCCCAGGATGTAGAGCTGCTGAGTTACTTAATTAAGCTTCTAGACTTCTCAAGTTGACACAATGTGTAAACCATAACACATGCCCAGTCTTTCAGTGAGAAAAGAAAATCTAAACAGATAATTCAATCTGAATATGGGGTTTGGGACACTTTTTTGTGAATATTTATCAGTCAAATGTCTGATAGAGTGGAAGATGCAGACATACACAAATATACTGCCGCCATTTAGATGTGTTTTGCTTGAGATTTCTCTTTACTTAAATAAGCTACAAAGCTTTACCTTTGCGTGGTAGAACAATTAATATTTTAATTTTTAAAAATTATTTGATTTACAAAAACTGAATTTTCTCTGTGACATTTTTTAAAACTTTCCAAGGTTAAATTGACATGTGATTTTAGAGTTCCAGTTAGAAACTAAAAGCACAGAAACCAGACAACTATTTACCAGAACTGCAGAAAACTTCACTTGCTCACTTCAAATTAAAGTTGTTCATATTATTTCTAGCCTGAAAGTATGTTTTATGCAGATTAAATTGGCCCTTATTGACTGAGAAAATCATTTTAGATGTAGTGGAGTTTTTCTAAATTAGCACACTTATATGCCAGAATACGTGGGTGTTTTACAGGAAACACTTGCTTGATTCAGGTGAACTTTTATATCGACAATCCAAGATCTCATTGAAGAAAAAGGAATTCTATAGTCTGTTTTTCATTGCAATGAGCGTGTTCAGTGCGACGTTGAATTATCTACAGTGACAACTATCTGGGCAGCCAGAGCATCAGCTATCCCATGATCTAGCCTGACAATAGAGATAAGCCAGATTTCCTTGACAGCACATACAGAGAATGGGAGTGCCAGAATAGCAAGGGGAGTAATCTGGACTTGATTCTCAATTTTTTCTGCCTTACAATCTTAGGGGATGAAAATCAGTTTACTTGCTTACATGCTTTCTGTTTTTTCAGTCTTAAATTGGTGATTAATCACATGTGACTCTTATTTTAACTTTTTAGCATATTGAGAGCTCTCAACAGGAATGATTTAACTGCGTGATCTTGAAAGTTATAACCTTTCACTAACACTTATACAATTAAAGTATTACTTTCACTGGTGAATTCTCTCCTATCAATGTAAATTTAATAATTCCACAAGTAATTTTCACTGGAGTCTCTCCACACTTCATCTATTAGCCATCTAACCAAAGGTACAGATTTTTAAAAATCCCCACTTAGATTCTGTTTATTAAGTCTACTCTTGTCATTAAAATTTGTCTTCCTGTGTTCCAGAAATCAGATGCAAAGATGGGGATGTGCATGTGCTTGATTCATTAAGGAGTACTCCCAGGGAAAGCATTTGGAAGAAACAGGAAAGAGTAGGATCAGTCAGAGCTGAAATGTAATGCAGTTGTAATAAATGCCTTAGCCATTCCATAGAAATACTCAGCCTTGTAATCAAGCTTCAGAGATTGCTTTAGTTGAAAAAACAGGCATTGGTTTTATTGTCCTACATTGACTAAACATTGGGTTTGTGCTTTCTCCACCATAAAGGGGAACAAGGCAGCTCTGCTTGGCTGAGGACAGTATCTGGAGAATATCGAAACTTTGGACAGTTAGCAGGTGAAATTCCAGGACATAGGGAATTAAGAACCTTGACTCTGCAGTGCTAAATTTATGACCTGTGGTTGTTTATTTTGCCTTTTATTTTGTAATGAATCTAAGAAATGGCATGGAGCATACACTTGTAGGACCCTGAAGAAGAAGTGTAAATATAAGCTGATATTCAGAAAATATGGCAAAGAATCTTTCCTCCTGGCTGTCCCACTCACCCTGTCATTTCTCCAGCTCTGTCTTTATCAGGTTTGGAAGTTCACCACTTTGCATTACTGCCTCCAAGAATGCTGTGTGGTCTCCCTGGTTTAGAAGTCTGATTTTCACTCTGGTATCTGACATTGATTCTTTCTTAGAATTTTATACCCTTTTTTTTTCTTTTGGTCTAAAAAAGGAATGATTGATTCTGTTACCAGGTCACTCAGCTGGCAAATGCAAAAAACAGATATGTCCTATTCCTTCAAAAAGAAAGAATAGTGGACTCGTATCAGCATCGTGCATAAAATGTGACTTATTTTAAAGTTGCTCAATAAATAAATTCACAGGTATTTCCTGACTACACTGTCTCAGACAGTCCTCAGTAATGTCCCCTTGTATAGAAATAAGATTTATCATCAACTGAATTAATTCTTAGAAATGTATCATAAGTCTGAGCCCGCATTATACCACAGTACCTCTGAGAAACTGTAACTTGTTGGATTATTTAACTCTGGATACAATAGTGACAGCCAATTCAACAGATATCAGAAGCATTAATTATTATTCATAAGCCTCATTTAAGTTGAAATTCCCTTGTGTTAGCTGCAGTTTCATATCTACTTTTAGTTGGGGAGGTGGCTCTGCTGATCTTGGCTGAGTCCTATCACCTACTCAGAGATTGACTGGCTGAATATGTCCCTGGACAACATTGATAGGGGAGCAAGGTGGATTGTTACTAAGTCTCTTATTCTCTGCCATGATAGCCTTGTCCTTTTAGCATGGCACTGGAAGGACTTTAAAAGAATAAGCAGAATTACATGAGCTCCCTCTGGGACTCAACTTGACAGTGGCACAGCATCACATCTATTTCATTGTTTACGAGGGAAAGTGACAGAAAGACAGCAGATTTTCTGGGTAAACAGAGTCCACCGCTTACTAATGAGAGTTTTGAAAATCTGCGTTGTTAAGTATATGAACATTTTGAAAGAAATATTTGAGGACGTTTTTTACAATGAAGCTACTATAGTACAAAATTAAGCTTTACTCTGGGTATTTTTGTTTTGCTTCTTAAATATCTCATAACATGTTCAATCTCTAAATTGTGGGTTTACAAACAAAAACTATTACTAATGTTTGAGGTTTTCCAGTTTTAATCCCACTCGCAAAAAACAAGCTCAAATAAAAACATTCTAGACTGTTCAAAGAAAAATGAAATAAATCCTTGCAAGAGTGAATAATTCAGTCATTAACCCAAAATCCACTTTTTAGTTTTGCTTGTTAAATTCATTTCTTTTGATTACTGGCCACCAAGCAAACACTGGCAAAACTATAGCATTTGCAGTTCTTTCAAATAAGACCTTGGTCTACAGTCATACCATCCTGAACATATCTGATCTCAAATAAAAAACAGAAATAGTGGAATAGAATTTAATGGAGGCAAGATCAGCCCATGACAGGTCCTCATCATGCCTTCTTGCCTAGTGTAAATGAATATTCAGACTTGTCTCATACTAAGGCTGCAGCTCAGCTGAACTATGCTACCAATCTTCTTTCATTTATTAGCCTTTTTTTTTAAAAATGACGTGTTTGCAAATTAAAAAATGAGTTGTAAGAAAGTTTGTGGAGTAAGCTTAGTATAGTTTTAGAAAGTAATGTAAAGGACAGAACAAGAAAAGTTTTGCCATTTCACATCTAAATATGTTAGATAAGAGTCTTTAAAAAGAAAGACACCTCATGTGCTTACAAAACTATATGTACAGCAGGGGTACATACATTAACATTTTCCTTACGTACATACATATGTCATTAGATAAAATATCTCTGCATCACACATAGTCCCACTGCTGCTTGGTGATAAGAATCTATTTTATTTTCTATTCGTGCATTTTTATTGAACTTTTCTGATATGGTTCATCAGTCTTACAGTTATTAATAGTAGCTGTCTTTTGTACTTTTTTTTTTTGTACCAGGGATCAAACTTACAACCTCACTCTTGCCAAGCAGGCGCTTGTGCCCCTGAGCTATATCCCCGGCCCCTTTTTTACATTTTAACACTGATGTCTTTCAGCTTTACCACATCCAGGTTTATGTTTATAAATGGCAGCTGTTAAAAATTCTTGACATTTATACTCATGAATGTCAATATAAACCAGTTCCAACTTTCCAATGTGCAAATGGGAGATATTTTAAAAATCTGACAATCTAGTTGTCTAAATTTTATTGTAGAGATCAGTCCACTAGAGTCTTGTACTGCTGATAGCTTCATTATTATTTGTCTATTTATCCATTTATGTAGTAAAAATGATGACATTGAAGGGTACTATTTGTTAAATGCTGGAAACCAGGCTTCCTGATCTTTGTGGTGTTTCGGGAAATGCTGGGGAGCACATTCTTGATTGCCTTTTTTTTTTTTATGAGGGTCATGGTTTACGAAATATCTTGAATCTAGCATCTTTAAGAGTTACTATTTGAGAGGCTACAAGAACCAATTAATTAGGTCAACTGACCTTAGGAATACCAGAAATATACTATATAACAATATGTATACAAGGTTAGAGAGCTTATGGAATGATGATGGGCACATATAGTTCTTTAATTCAGTTTACTATAAAATATTCAATAGAGAAAGTTTCCTTATGATCTGGGATGCTATTCAGGCAGGTCCATATGAAATAAGTATATTATTACTTTCACATAATAACTTTACTATTTAACATTTTCTCCATATTTACTACCTGATTTGATTCATATGAAAAAATGTCCTCATCTTTTAAAGGTAAAAAAATGAGTAGAGATTAAAAAACTATTTTCACCGTGTTACATTTTTTGATTGCTACAGTTCTAAAACAGATTGTAAAGAAGACAATATGCTATTACTTTCAAAGGAAGACAGCAGATAAATAGATATTGAAGATACTTTAATGGTGGATGATATTATGAAAAATATAAATGCAATTTTTATAAATAAAAGATAATCCTCAAGGTCCTTTCAAACTGAGTATAAAGCAGATTAAAATGAAGAACTGATGTTTAAACTGAAATTTTAATATTGAGATGAAATCAATCATCGGAAGATTACAACAGGAACAACAAGTACAAAGTCTCATAGGGAAAGCAAACCAAACTGATATGCTTAAAACTCTGGGGAACGGAACAAGGTGGTTATAATAAGCAGAGTAAGTATGGTATATAGCGTCTGATCAGACAAGTAAGCAAGGGTCACGCCCTTGAGAGACTCTGCCCACCGTTAGAGACATACATTTATTACAAACCAAATTGAAAGCTGTGGCGTGTTCTAGGCAAGCAAATGCCAAGATCCAATCTGAATTTTTGGGGGAATCATGCTCTTTGCTTTGGATAAATTGATTTTGAAGCAGGGAATCCAGGGGGGTTATGGTGGCTGTCCTTGAAGCATTGCAGAAGCTTACACAGCGACTTGGCAATGTCAGGGAAGAGTAGCGAACAGAGAGCAGGTACATTTTAGTTGAAGCTTGAGTGGAATTGCTGGAAGATTAAAATGAAAATGAAAGAAAAGAATGGATGAGGACTGACTTCTAAGCTTATCAAGGCACTTACCAAGACCGGAGTAAATGTGCGAGAAGTTAGTATGACAAAATTTATTTCCCAATTGAAAATAAGCCAAATACATGGAAATATTTTTAAAACAGTGGAATACGTTATTTGGGGAAGTATTTGAACTTCTCCCTACTTCCTATGGCACGAATAGCCATGCTATATTTGAGCTTGTAGTCTGACTTATTTCACAAATTGCATCTATTTACCTACAAAAGCATGTAGTACTCCATTGTGTATAAATACCTCATTAGGTTATTAAAATTTGTTTTATTTGTTCATAAAATAAAAATAAAAATGATGAAAAAGTCAATATTCCACATGGATAAGTGGTATGTACTTTTCAAGCTCAGGCAAGAGAGGTGTGCAAATTAGTATTAGTGTGAGTCTCACTAGATTGCATTTAAAGGCATGAGTCTACATGAGTTGGCCAGAGTTAAGTACAGATAAAGAGGTATGACCAGGAATTGGAGCACCTCAGCACTTTGGAATTTCAGTAGAAATTCTTTGGAGACAAATTAGACTGATTGCTTCAAATTAAAACAAAACAAAACAAAAAACTAAGGGTTCTATAACATAAACTATTATGTAATGCTATGGTTATTTCATACTTCATACAAATAAAATCTAAATTATTAACTTTTTGTTGTATTAGATGTCTTCAGTTTTCCTCTTTCCTGCTTTTCATAGCAAAAACATTACTTCTTGGACATTAAAGAAAAGGCAGAGTCAAAAGTAAGGAAATCTGAAGTCAGATGGTAATTGGCACAAAATTTCATTTCACTCATGACAGAATTTACATTTGTCCCATTAAGAAGAAAATATGCTTTAAAATGTGACAAATATTTCCTCCTATTGTCAACAAAGAAATAATTGTTTGATAAAATAGAATAACTCTTATGGGAATCTCACTAGGATAATCATCATTACCAGAATAAAGCATATATAAAATGTGGAGAATACACAATATGTCAAATTGTTTCCACTGCGGGCATTAACTAAAAAATACATAGAAGACATCATCCTTCAAAACAAAACAACACAGCTGCCTCTCACACAGAAAAAAAACAAGACAACATAGGCTCATAACACAAATATTCCAATGAAGCTCTGACATAACTGAAGGAGAAAAATCTGAACTGTTGACCAAAGAGGCTTGGAAGGTATCATGTTGGGAGTGCTTGAAATTTTTCTTACTAAGTAATATGTGACAGCAATCAACCAATGGATTAGGCCAGAACTAGAAAATTTCATATGATGGAAAATGTAACTCTATAGTGGAGACAAGCAGTCATTGTAGGACTTTGCTAATATCCAAGCTAAGATGCATTTCAAATATGTGGAACATATTTTTGCTAAGAAGACTTAGTTGCAGTGTTCTTTGAAGATCAAGAAGCATATGAAATGGCAAAAAAAAAAATGAGCAAATATTTGTCAAAAACTATCAAAGTAAATGTAATTTATTAGACATTGGCCTGGGATCTGAATTCACAAATTTAGGAACTCATACTTATCTCCATACAGAGAATGTGTAATATTAAAGTAGTGTGTAATATATTCCATTGAACTGACTGTTTTATAGATCTGTCCCATTAAGGGCACCTTTCTTCAACCTTTCTGACCTATACCTCTAGTTCTTAAGCTTTTCCATGTTCTGACAAAACAAGGACTTAATAAATCCAGCTCCACACAAGCAATGAGGTGGAGCAATTCTGTCAGAGGAATACTTCAATTAAGTTTTTATAACCCTGGGAAAGCCTCTTCTCTATATTGGTCATGTTTCAGGACATAATTTATTGTGCAAAAGTTAGAAAGGATCTCAGAGTGGCATTTTTTAGTTGCAATGTGAGTTTCTAACGAGCTCAATAAATGTCTCAACTTATGAAGGATGCAAACAAAATCCAGTTAGTTGATTTGTCTCATAGAATTCAGTCACAGAATTATGAAGCTGAACTTGAAGTCAAACAAGGTTAGTAATTTTCTGAATGTTTATCCCCCTCCCCACCTATTTTCTTAAGCACTTGCTATATAGTAAAACTGCTTCCTAGAAACAGAACGTTCTCCATTGCTGAAGAAATGACCTAGCTACGCAAATAGTCATGTCATCAATTACCATTTTAAAATGTCACAGAAGACATTCTTTGAAGTAATCCTTCCTTAAATCCTCTTTGAAACTGGATTTATACAATGGGCAAGTGTGTAAACATCTTGTGGAATTAAATGGATGGAGGGGAAAATGAATTTTGTCATGCATAAAGTTGTTATCTTTAAGGGAATGCCTAAGTGGAATTCCTCTTCAACATTCTGGGATATCCAGATTGTTACACTGAGTAATTCCAAATTTATGGAAGTTGGTGAGGATTTCTGAGAATTAAGTTTAAGAAGGGAGATGAAATAGCATAGTAGGTACAGATAATTACTCTTTACTCAGGGAATTTTATATAATACTTTTTAATCCATCCTTTTATCTAACACTTGCCTGCTCTCCTTCATCATAAGAACCATGTAATAAAGTAATTTTAAACTTTGTTATGCAGCTTGATAAATATTGACTGATATTTAAAATCAGAAAAAATGTAATTATGAATTAAATACCAGTTACTCCAAGTACAAGTGATCAGAAGCATCACCTTTATCTTTGCTGAGTCTATTCAGCATCTTGCTTATCTAACTTTGAACTTTGATTTTCAGACAACATAACGCCATGAAAGTTTTAGACACATATATCCCTATCCAACTTTATACCTTTATATCCAACAAGAAACATAAAAGGGAAAACTCAACATTCCCTTTTATGTTTCTTATTTTCTTTCATTTCTTTCTAGTTTAAACTCTTCCTTTCCCCTTTCTTTGTTTTGGAACAATTGTGGCATAAAAAATAAAAACTTATTTCTGATGATTTTTTTAAAGGATCATTGTTAACTTACTTGTAGAACGAATAATATGCTTGTGGTTATGTAGAAGAAAACCTTATTCCTAGAAGACACGTATAAAGTTCCTAAAGATGCATAATGATGTCTACAGTCAAGTCTTTACAAAACTATACATGCCCACACACATATGAAGCAAATTTGGGCACATTTCGAGTCTAAGTGTTTAAAATGTGTGTGTTTCTTATAATTGTTGTGTACCTGTTTGTATGTTTGAAACTTTTTTATTATAAAAATTTTGGAATTTTTTTATATTAACTGTGCTAGACTGAACTATACTTTTTTATCAAACACAAATCTAGGTGCTGTCACAGACATTTTATACACAAAATAAACATCTATACTCAATTGACTATCTGTAATTTTCCTTACCTTAGGAGATGAGCATGGGCTTCATTAAATCAATTAAAATTTTTCACGGAACTGAGGCTTCCCGGAAGAAGAGAAAATTCTACCTGTAGGCTGAAGTTCCAGCCTACCCCTACAGTTTTCAGCCTCCCTGGACACAGGGCAGGGCCTTTTCTATGGACTTTAGACTTGCCTAGACAGTCTCCCAAATCTCACAAGTCAATTTGTTGCAATAAATCCTCCTCTGTTTCTGTCCTACAGTTGAAACTTGACAGACCTTTCACACCAAGAGCTTTGAGAATAGTTATGGCGACCTGTATGTAAATGTGCTATATATGATCGCCACAGATTTCTCTGACAAGCCAACTAAAAACTCAGCTCATGATGCAGGCAATTTCCAAGGAAGCTATGTAATTTCCCCAACAAGAGGTGCATGTTTCACAGTCTTAAACGCAATCTTAAAGCCATGCTACAATTGGTTAAACAGCTAAGGAATTTGTTTTCCAATATACTTAAAACTAAATTAGTTTGTTAGCATAAAATAGTTAGGTGTAGGTTTTAGTTACAGAGTGGGGAGACATTATTTGAAAAGAGTTGTATGACTTCATTGAATACCATTTTTCAGTGGAATTTTCTAACAGTCAATTAAAAGGTGTGAATTATGGTCAGTAAGTTGTCTAAGCATTTTTTGAGAAAAACATACCTTCCGATTTGTATATTCTGTGAATGGGTTTACTGTTCAATTAAAAGCAAATGCAGACAATACTTAAGTTTGTATCCCTTAGGTAGATGGTTTTTTAAAATTCCTAGCACAATTTAAATTTTCTTAGCATGAAAGGTTATCTACAAAGTCAACGTGCTAATTTACCCACAATCTTCTATTGTTCAATTAAAAGCAAATGCAGACAATACTTAAGTTTGTGTCCCTTAGGTAGATGGTTTTTAAAAATTCCTAGCACAATTTAAATTTTCTTAGCATGAAAGGTTATCTACAAAATCAACGTGCTAATTTACCCACAATCTTCTATTGAGATTGTAGATGTGCAACTAAAAGATAAATTGTCTGAAATTTAGAGCACAATCATTGGCAATTTATATTCCATGGTTTCCTACGCTAGTCCCAAACATCTAAAATGGCAGACTAAAATAGTAATGTGGAAGTAATAGAGGATTAGGGAGGGAGATGGAATGAAAGAAATAGGCTTCTTGTACCCTAAAGAATAACATCATTAACAAGTTTTATATTTTCCATGAATTATTTAATTTTGCACTGTTATCGATCACAGTCATAATATCTATCTCTTTATTTTCTTTTTTGTAGGCATTTACATTTCAATATACGACCTCCTACCACTTGTTTTAAAACAGCTCTTAGTGCGCAGGCAAATTTTTCATCAAAGCATGGTTACTTTGTTTTAATGTTACAAACATGACAGATGTTCATGAAGGAAGTCTAAACATTCCAATGCTTTTTTTCTCAAGAAAGTATACGAAAATTGAGGGAAAATTATTGACTAAAAGTTTGTTTTGTCTAAACTATGTGTAAAGTAACTCAAAACTTTGTTTTTAATTATATATTGTTCTGTCATGGGAAATTTTCATGGAAATCATAAACAAAAATTGCTGAAATACACATTTGAAAAAATGATATATGAAATGATAAGATGCCAAGATAAATAAAAATAATGTTTTGGGTGCTGCTATAAG
Organism: Dasyprocta punctata; assembly: GCA_004363535.1. NCBI lineage: Eukaryota > Metazoa > Chordata > Mammalia > Rodentia > Dasyproctidae > Dasyprocta > Dasyprocta punctata. The sequence continues at coordinate 19,735 of RJWM01020838.1, forward strand.
CAGAACGATTTCTGAAGGGAAGGTACTACAGAAAAGACTAAATGAGAAGTACAGCAAAATGAAAATGATAGATTCAGCAATTTGAGTTGTTTTTTAGAATATGATATCTTGAAATCTGTTCCAGTTTAGAGACTGACTAAACCCACTTGCTTTTACAATTTCACATGCTCAGAAAAGGCATTTTCAAAATAATACTAAAAATCTATCAGACAGACAGTAATATGCTCAAAATGTTTATCAAATGAATGCAAATTGATTTAGTAATCTCGTTTTTAAACTAACAACTTGGAAAATAGACAAATCTTTCTCTTGAAGACCATGAAGAATTAACTATTTAGAGAGATTTTCTTCAAATAGCAACAATAATAAAAGTTTGGATTGCAGAACTCTTTTTCTTATTTCTTATTTCAGTTTTCAAAATGAAAACTAAACTGTGTTTCACAGATTATGAGACTCTGACACGTATTTAGTTATTAAAGAATACTAAAGATCAAATGATTCCAAATGCTTTAGTCCCCTGCCATTCTCTTCTCTCAAAGTTGGTCAGAGAAACACATCTCATGTGCTGCAGACCATAACTTTATCTATAAAGACTCGTCTTGTGGGTGTGAGGCAGGAGGAGTAATTGTTGAAGTTGGGAGTCTTCAGAGTTCCCACCCTTGTGATTAACTAAAACAAGAAGGGATGTGGCAAGAGCAGATCCCGGAAAAGTCAAACTTGAGATAGAAAATGTGTTCTTGTTTTTCTAAACTGATTATACTAGAACAGTGCCAAATGATCCAGCAAGTTGAGAAGGGTGACCAGAAAGCATAGTGGGAAACATCAACAAAAGTAAAGAGAAACCTCCATCTCTCAAATGCATTTATTTTGCAATTTACAGCATTAATGATTTGTCACAAAATGAATATCTGTTAAGGTTCTTACTTAGTGATGCTTGCCTACTTACAATTATTTCACCGTTTTAGAATATGTATTTCATTAAAGTTTAGTATGGATTTCTAATTAATGAAACAAAACATAAATGATACTTTTTTAATGACTTAATTATAAGGTAAGTGAGTTGTAGGGAGTGCCTTCTGAAACATTTTGTTAACATTTCTGGTTCCTTTTCAATGCATACCAGTGGCACCATCACTCCAGTGATGATAATAAAGTTGTCTATTTATTGGGCTATATTTCCTGAGAGATCAAATTTCTTCCACTATCACCAATCACAAACCTCTGAATTAAAGAGAGAAAGCAACAGTAATGAACAACAAAACCAAACTACAAAGCTATATAAGTATGGAGAAATAGCCCAAAGAAGTCAATCTGAGAAAGCAATAAAGAGAACTGACTGAGGCTATGGGTTTGGGAAGGATATGTTCATTACTGGAAACCTCGTTTTCCCCAGAGAAGTAAAAGTTGAATAGTTTTTGAGAGAGTGATTTGATGGTAGCTGACATTAGGTTTGATTAAAAGATAGAACTAAATTTTTGCAAGAATAACTTTCCAAGTAACATTGAGAAAGCAGCTGAGGTTGAGTAATAACCTGAACTCGTAGTGATGCCAATAAAAAAGTAGATGTTGAGCCTTACAGGAATTGCTATGTAGAAAAAAAAAACATACTGAGATTGATCAGGGTTTGAGGGTTTAATAGGATAGGAATGACCCTGGAATAAGATAGAAAGCAACTAGATCCAGGGGTAGAGTATAAGTAAAACATTAATGATGGGGTACTGTTTTCAGAATCAAGAAGCAAATCAGTGAGAATGAGAAATGAAGAGGAAAGACAATGGAATAGTAAGAGATTGAAGTTTTGGTCAATTTCAAAATATGTTTCATGTAAACTGTAAAATGGGACAAGTGAAAGTTTAAAAAAAATGTGGTATCCACAGGGCTGGGTATATTTGTGAAAGGAAGGGAACCCTAATAATGGAGTCACACAACAGGCTCTGCATCTCCCTGACATCCTAGCCAGTCTACCAATCTTTAGGGCAGACAGCACTCACATGCAGGGTGGGACAGCCTTCATCCTAGCATTGCACCATGAATCAGTCCCAGCATCTTATCCTTGATCCCAGCATCGCACGCCCTAGATCAATCCACCGCCAGAAATCCCCACCTACGACTGCATAAGGCATTGAGGGGACATCCAGAAATGAGAGAAAATGTCAAAAGAGGCAAAGAATAATCCTTCCCTGGTGGTATACTGCTTCCAGCCTTCATACATTATATGTCTAGCAGGTAAAGGTTACTTACATTGTATTTTATGTGTTTCCTGAAACAATTTATTGACTTCCTTAGGCTATAGTTTTCATGATGTGACTAATGCCTCTCTGTGATCCTACCACTAAAATCCACTTTAGCTTTTGCCACCAGAATCATCTACTAATGAAATCACCATTCATTAGGTGACTGTCTTCTGAGTAACTATCATTTCAGTGACTTAAAGTTAATATTTCACTACACATATCTCACCCAGTCCCTAGGATCCGTGCACTGCCTGCTTTCTGTGGAAGTACAATGACTTACCAGCTGCAGCTTCCTACTCAGCTGCCAGGGATAATTTATCTGTCTTTCTCAGACATGAATCTTATCTATATCTTCTAGTGGAAGAACACATGTCAAGTATGTGTCACATACCTATGGAAATCTCTGACACTTGGCTGGCGTACAGTTGACCTTTGTGAAAAAGGACAGTGTGTGTCCTAGCACAGTGATTCTCCTTATGAAATCACATTCTCTTGATGCTTAAGCTATTCTCATGCCTTGCAAACTTTCATTACCTCTAATCTGAATAGAATGAGCTGAGGCACTCATGAGTCAATAGCTGAAGTAGTATGTAATTCATTCTCAGATATTTTCATGAAAAACTTAATTGCAACAATTGATAACACATTTTATCCGTTATTTGTCATAACTGCAACTTAAATTGAAACTTTCAGTATAATATATCTTGTTTGTATAAATTACAAAATATTTAGGGAAGATTTATCTATGCCTCTGAGCTGATTAGCCACTACACTTAAGCAGAAATATCATGGCAGAAGGGAGCAAAGCAGCTCATTTAATGGAAATGCAGAGCACAGAGCAAAACCCAAAGAGAAAGGGGTTAGGGACCAGGTATAATCCCCAATATCATGTCCCCGTGGCTGACTTTCCCCAACTGGGCCCCACTGCTGAACAGCCTGTTCATCTTTATGGATAAGTGAATTAATCACTGATGAGCACAGTTCCCTCCCAACTCAACCATCTCTCCAGGAGTCTCTTAATCCAGTAGTCCCTAACTGACTTGCATGAACCGGAACTTCTCTGTGGCCTGTTAGAATGAAGTCACACATCAGGAAGCAAGTGAAGTCTCATTTGTATTCACAGCTGCTCCCTATTGCTTACCTTACTGTCTGAGATCTGCCTCAGGTCAGATCAGCACTTGTATTAGATTCTCACAGGAATTCAAACTCTACTCTGAACTTGCACACATGAGGGAATTAGGTTGTGCATTCCCAGTAATGCCTGATGATCTGATGTGGGGCTGAGTAAGTGATGCTAGTGCTGAGAAGCAGTTGCAAATACAGATTAACTTTAGCAGAGATGTTTAAGTGCACAGGAAAAATAAGAAGCCCATTGGTGTGGACCCCAATCGAAACCCTAACAGAGAGTGGCAAGTAACAATTAAGCTGCATCTGGTGGAAAGCTCTGTAGTGGCAAGTGAATTGATTTATTTCAATGGTAGTTTCATCTGGCGGTAGGCTTTAAGTCGGAATCTCACACTTACATTAGTTCATTCACACATGGACCACCCATTGTTTTATTTTATTTCTCACACTCTGCATAGTCTTAGCCCACAAGCTAACCCTAGCCAAAATGAGTAAAATACAAACATCCCTGGAGAGTTTCTCTGAAAACAGGCAGAGGCTCAATGATGGGACATCAGAAGACCAAAGGCTGCCAACAAAAAGAGAGCAGCATGTAAAAGAAAATACCAAGTGCATGCTTAATAGGTTAATGGCAGCAGGTGATTCACATTCTCTAAACCCACTTTGTATAATGGACAGTGGTGAATCTAGCCATGGAAGCTTCAAAACTGCTTAGCTATACACAGCGTAAGCACCCTACATTAAGAAACAAGCCTTTGAAGTTTAAAAGATTGAACACAAAGAACAGAAGCAATTATTGAAAACCACCATTCATCAATATATCTACATTAGGAGCACCTTTCTTATGGCTGAGGCATGATGAAGCTGAGAACCTTTACTATCGGTAAAGAACTGATCTCATCTACTGCTTAGGACATTTATGACTAAGTTTTAGAAGAGGCTGACATACGTTCCTCTTGCAGTTAGAAGAACTGATGAAAGAGCAGAGGATATTGAAGCACATTTGTTAAGAGGATTAATGAGGCACAATTCTATCAAATCCTGGTTAATGAGTCTATCAATTTTGACAACAAAGCAACAACGCTAGGTTTTGTGGGATACATTTTTCATGAGCATGTGCATAAGGATATATTAAGCACATTTTTTTTTTGCCAACCAATGCCATGGCTGCAGAACCATTCATGTTTTTGTGTGACTCTCATTAAGAAGACCAAATGTATCACTTTTTGTTGGTGCATGCATGGGTGGAGTGGCTGCCATGACTAGACAGCTTTCAGGTTTCTGTACTCCTATCAAAGAGATCATTTTTGAATGTGAGTCTGTGCAGTGTGTTATCCACAGAGAAATGCTGGCTAGCCAAAAATGTCACCTAAACTTAATACTTTGGAGAACATGATTAGAATATCAAATGTATTAAAGTACATTCCCTTAACTCGGTTCTGTGAGGAGGTAGATACAGAGCATATGTCTTCTCGTATAAACAAAAATAAGATGGTTTTCTAAAGGTAGGCCACTGGTCAGAATTCTTGAGTTAGGAGAGCCACTCCAGAGATTTCTTTTTAAAAAACATTATATTTCAGCGACAAGGAATGGTTTGCAAAAATTGTTTCGATGTGTGACGTAAATAACCTGCTCAATGAACTCAATCTGTCACTTTAAAGGAAAATGACAACTGTGTTAAATTTGGAGGATAAAGTGGCTGCATTCAAAACCAAACTGTAATTGTGGATGTGATGAGTGGACATTGAGATTGACATGTTTCAGGTATTAGTAGAGATTTTAAAAGAGACTGAGCCCACAACTTTATCTCCTAGTTGATATATGATCATGTATCTAGGTTTTCCAAAGAGCTTGAGCATTACTTCCCAACCACAAAAGATCCTCAAACTGGGAAGGACAGAATCTGCAACCACTTGTGAACAAGTCAAGTGAACTAACTTTGTTAATGCTACAAGAGGATCAGCTGCTTATGATCACACACACAAAAAAATGGTTTTAAAAGTATATTTGAGACAATTTAAAATTTCCATATGTTCTGGATTAGAATTAAGGCTAATTATCTTGACATTACCACAAAAGCACTGAAAAGTCTGCTTCCATTTCCACCGTTGTATCATTGTGAAGCAAGGTTTTGTGCCAGAAAGATAGAGAGTAGAGAGGCACAAATTTTGTGCTTACAGATCATTATTAAGAAAAATAAGGGTTATTTGAACTGCAAAATCACTTGTGATACTGGAACAGTCAATCTAATATGTTAGATGACTACTAAGCAACTAGCAGGTAGATAGCATACACTGCATGAATACACAGGGCAAAGTGATAACTCACATTTTGGTTATAACAGAGGAGGATAGAAATATTTAACCAGTCATTGGAGACAGTGACACCTGCAGTGTGTATCTTATGTCTCTATTTTTATGTTGAGTTTCCTCTGTATTATAGCTGTAGCTTCCATAAAAATTTATAACATTCCTACAATTTTCAAACAGATTTTAAAACTCAAAGGTAAAATAATGATTGCTAATATTAACTCAATATCTACCATTTCTGTTGCTATAGAATTTCACCACAAATTCTCAAAATTTTCCTTTTGTGCCATGTCTAAAAAATCCTTTAAAGATGATTTTAGTGTTGGCCAATGGAGAAATAAATATTCTCTATATCATTATACCTTAGAGTTCATTCTTTATTTTCTCTAGGTAGAAAGGTCTAGGTCAATAGTTTTTCTGTTCAGCACTTGCAATATTTTAAACAAAGAAATTCTGCAAAGTGATGAATATGTTAATTAACATGATTGTGGCAAAAATTTTACAGTGTACACAAACATTGAAACACTGTTACGTATCTTAAATATAAATCATTTTATGGTCAATTGTATCACAATCAAGAAAATATTTTATTTCCTTTTGTTCTCCATATTTTCTGATGTGAAACCTGTTGCTGTTCAAATAACAATTGTTTAAAATACAATTCATAATTACTCAGTAAAGGAAGGTCTAGGATAATCTCAAATTGTGTAGGAAAAAGCAATCAGTATATACTCTTGAATGTGAAAACCTTTGTAATAGGTGAACAAACAAGATTGAAAACCAATGCTTAGGATAAACAAACAGACAAAACCTCTTCACATACCCCTAAGATGAATCCACAAACACCAAGCAAAGCAGTGCCTGCAAATATGGAAGAGATGCTTATACACTGATAAAGTAGGCTATCATTTTTATTAACAGATAGTTCATAGGTTTAGATAGAAAGGTTTATAACAAAGTTTCTCTTCAATTAATATCTATGCTCTAATCAACTTTCATCAAATCCTGTCTACTATTTGCTTAGCCCAGCATTACTAGTCAGCTACGATAATTATCATACCCATGATCCTAAACTCAAAAGTTTTCATGGGGATGGGGTCACTGTGGAAAATTTTCATTTTAGGTATAATTTTTCTTAGTATAAAAATCAATCTTTTTCAGTGATGTAAAAACATCTCCTTTGCTGTTCTGTGGCAAAAAACAAAGTGTCAAAAGAATAATCCTCTACACATAGTAAAAATCGTCAGGTTAGAGTAACGTTAATTTAATTTTATTCATTTCTCTGATGGGAAGAGATTCAGCTGAGTCAGTTGTGTGCCCCAGATGGCATAGCAAATCAAGAGGCAGAACAAACCTCTGATTTGCTTTTTCTAGAATTAACACAGTGGAGTGTTTAGAGGATTGAAAAGCAGAAATACTGCTTTACTGTATGGACACAGATCAATATCTGATCAACACTAAATTAATTTTTTAAAAGTGCCAACTTTAGAAATAGCTGTGATGATTTCATTTTGTTAAAATTTATCTTCGGGGTTTAGTGGAAATAAAGCATACATTTGGGATCCACAGACCACTGAATTCCAATCAATTTTCTGTTCTTTAATTGTTGCGAGCTACTTTTTCCACAAAATGTAAACAAAATGAATTAAATTTGTTTTAAATGGAGAACTGAGCTTGGAAGTTAGTGCTATGTCAGACACATATTCAGTAACCATTTTTCTGTTTTCTTTGGCCAAAACTAACTTAATGAGGTGCCTTTAGAACTTAATATTTGTATAACATAACTTACGAGTTAATCCACTTAGTAATACACAACTAAGAATAAACCAATCTAAATAATTCATATGTTACTTAAAAACATACAGTTTACCCTAACCAACATTATATTTGATGGGTTTTGCTGCTGTATTCCAAAATTTAATAGGTTGGCTGACATATCCAGTACTGAGACTGATGACAGAAATAACTATGGTTTTCAGTTATTATCCCTGAAGGCGTGTCTTCATTCAGAAGGATGTGGAAATGTTTGAATGAAGGAGAGAAGTAGGTCTGAAAACAATAAAACTGGAAAAAGAAAAACTAAAATCCATGACACAGCCCTTGGGAAAGTGATGGGCCTGAATGTGAGATGGGAAGTGGCAGGTGAACTCACTGATTTTCCCCAGGCATGAGAAAGTGAACCTCAGCAGTTTCCCTTGATGATTCATGTATTCTGCATTAATATTTTTTTCTGTTTTTACAACTCTGAAACAGAAATTTGGTCACTCATATATATAGTTCAAACATGGGAAAGGAGGAAATATTCATCAAATCCTCATTTATTTTTCTCATTTATTTATATTCTCATTAGTATTCTCATTTGTTTTTCTGATAACCTGTTTATTTATGCCAAAGATAAAGACACATGCTTTGCTACACGCAGGTAACAAACATGTAGTGCTTATGGAAGTGAAGGGAAAAGAGAGTAAGGAAAGGAGAAGGAAAATATGGGGAAACAAGGTTACTCAGGGTTTGAGGACAGTGGTTTGGCTAAAAGTTGTGAAGACTTATTCTTTTCTAGGATACTGTTCAAACCAATGCAGTCTAAAAGGTTACTATGAAAGGTAATGGATATACATTGTAAAAATGATTGTCACCAACTACCATTTTGTCTGCATTCTTTTGTTTTTTTTTTTTAAATCCTAATCAACTTTTCACATATTCTGTGGCCTATGAATTTCCTCTCATACTTAATCTTCTTTTAACAAAAAATGAGGGATTGGTATTTCCTGAATTTCCTGAAATAATGAGTTACTGATTATTTTTCCACGGGACTTGTGAACAATGAGCGGACAGGTCCTGGCCTGGTTCAGCATAGCATGTAGGGTATGATACACTTCAGACATGTTCTTTGTACCCATATCCCATGCCAGTGCCCACATCATTCCCTCAGTGCCCTCCCATATTCATCACAGCTCCTTACTCCTCCAGAGACAACAGGTCTCACACCAACGTCATGCCTTCCTGTTCCGTACTCTACCACATGCCCATGGCATGCCAACAGGTGCATAGGAGAGAAGTACTATTTAGCTCTACTTGTAGTCCTCCAGGGTCTGCTAAACACAGTTTGTGGAGAAGAAAAATTAATGTTATCAACACATGCTTTTGCCCAGTAGATGGTAGTTTTATATAAAAATATGAAAAGAGGTATACTTGAGGAAAAAATTCAAGCCACACTCACGAACCAGAAACAATCTCTGGAAATTCCATAAGACTCATAGTCTCATTCAAGCAAAAAAAAAAAAAATCTGAGAAAAATTGCAAGGTCATTGAAAAGTGAAAAGTACATAGGAACAAAGCCCAGCTATGCCAAGGGCCCACGTCCCTGTGCTTCTTAAGCTCCACCCATTTCTCATCTGCAGTTACCAGTAACTCCTAGAACCCAGCGCAGGGATGCCTGAAGTGAATTATTCATAGCAGTGCTACACCCTGACCTGCCCTGTCTCAGCTGATCTTCCTCCTTCTGAGTTTTCGCTTCTCAGGAAAACAACAATAAACAGCCCAAGTCCTCAAAGTAGATTTACATTTTGAATATGATATTAAAACTAAGTTTCATCTACTCTCTCTTCTGATCCAATGTAACACTCTCAAATTAAGCTGGTGTCCCGATTTGTACTAAAGTGGTTGGTGTATTCTTGTGTAGTATTTTCTTAACATTTGAGGGGATTTTCTTTTTAATTTTAAAGGAAATAATTTTTAATTGTGATTGGTTTTGGTTTTGTGGCATGTGAAACTGGTTGAGAAGCAATATTTCTGTTATTGTTATTAATTTAAATAGAGAATGTTTTCTGCTTGGTCAATGAGAAAAGAAAGAAGAGTGCACTCTCAAGTTCCCATTGGAAGAGATGTTTTCCATTTCTCTCTTATTTCTACTTTTAGTAGTACCCTACTATTTCCAGTTCCTGTATTTCTCCGTATTTCTTCTTCCATCAGGATTTGATTACGAGGAGATCAGATAATGAGACACAAGATCATTGTGTCTAAATACATCATATAATTTATATTCACTATGCCAATAAATTTACTTAAATTCCCTTCCAGTAAATCCCCCCAAATGGACAGTCTTTCAATCCTTCCAATTTCCATTTCATGTACAATGTACCTGAAAACTCTTTCCTTCAAGAAGGGGAATCTTTTGGTCTTATGACTTTCTGTCGTCAGTGGAATGCAGTACTTCGTTGTCAATATGCTTTTGTCAATCCAGGTCTCCAGGGGCCTTGCACAATCCCACCTGCTCTCCTGGAAACCTCCAGACTGCTGATGTAGGTATACCCCGGCGAGTCCACAGGGGAGGATGTGCTGTGCAGCTCGGAGTCCGACCACTCTCCTCCTCCTCAGAAATCGTGCAGAAGGATAAGGGTCCGGATGTGCCTGAGGAAGTGCCTTCCTGAACTCAGACCCCGTTGATGATCCACAAAGTTATTAACAAGAATGATGATGTCTGAACCACTGAATGTATCAGTCTGCTGTGCTGCCAATTATTTGTCATTTTCAGCCACTGCATTTTGTGACAGTAAAAAGGTCTTTAACCCACATGATAAGTTTCAACTGCTTTAGCATTATAATCAAAGCCCTTTACCATTTTCTCTAGGCTTGTATTCCTTGTCTCAATCCTGCAACTTCTTCTCTCCTACTATATCCTCAGTTCATACACTGTGCATGATTTCTTGAACAAATAGTCTTCTGTAACTCTGTATTTCTCTATCTGGTATGTACTCTTCTCTGTGTTGTCATACTCACTGTTCTATTGTCTCTGTAAACTCACAGATTTCTTCAGAATTAGTTCTAATATTTTTGATTCCCTAAATATTTTTCCAACTCTGCCAAAGAAAGCAGAACAGAAATTTAGAGACAGGGACTGTAGGTGCCCAGTGGATAAAAAAAATCTAGAGGAAGTGTGGCACCTCTTTCATTTTATGGATGTCTTCTTTACTACCTGATTGCTTTGGATGAGATCAGTGCTCAGCTTTCAGTATAGGAATGTCAACCATTTAAAGAGTATCTAAAAACTAATCTCACAAGGTTTATTAGCCCTAAATTTACCTAACAGTATCTCATTCCCTTTACAATTTAGTACACCCGATAAGAGTAATTACTTCTAATTTTCAGGATTGACAGGGGGCATCCAATTGCCAGCTTTTACAGCATCCAATTCCAGAACCCCTGTAACAATGCCTAGAAGTCTCCAGTCATTGTTTTAAACCTGTTTTCGCTTCAGATTCCAGGAAAAACAGAGCCTCCTGCAACAGTACAGCTTCAAAGATGCCCTGTGCTCCAAATGGCAGCAATTATCCCATGATGGGAGCCAAACCTTGCTCTCTGAGCAAGAGACATCATTCCACAATGGAACAGAACTGCTCGCTCAAGTGTCAATGGCTCGCTCTGAACCTCCCAGAACCAGTCCTAAGATAAAGACCAACCGGATGACAGCCTGATCAGGATTCTCAATCCTACCCACTATGCAAAGCCCCCACCTATGCAAATCCCCAACTCTTGCCTTTGTTCACCTTTTGCTATAAAACCTTAAAGTTTTTGTTGGCAACTTGAGGACAGGCCTTAAATCTGTCCTCAGCATATCTGTACTGGTTTAATTGTTTTTGTGTCCTTCACCGTTGTTTATTTCCTTGACTGACATTTTGAAATGGGTAGCCAAGCTAGTTGAGTCTCCCTCACTGAGCCACAGTATTCTTCTCAAAATTCCTGTAACAGAAACAAGTCCTTCACCCGCTGTGTGCACAGCCATATTTTCTTCCACATCGACTCTATGACATTTATTACATGATGCCCCATTGTTCTCTGTCTCTAGCACTTATCATAGTGGTAGACAACTGCACTAAACTGGGTCATTCTTGATGATTCATTCCCTGCTGTTCAAGCTCCTGTCCAGAAGAGGCAAGAACATGCTTCCACTGTAGCCAAGAGAAGGATGCTATCTCTGTCTTAGGTCTTAAGAAGCATCTTGCTTCTGCTTTTGTTTTCAGGAGCTTCCAAACACCCTTATTTACTACTTCCCAATAATACAGAACTGTTTTCTACTCTCAAAAGATGGTAGCTATGTGGGCTTACCAGGGAAATTATGATCAAGAAATTGTAAGAAGTGCTTTTGTTTCATGATTAGCAGCATCTAACAGAGGTAGTAGTTGAAATAATATTTGAAGGACAAAGTTAAGGGTATTCTAGAATATTAACATAGGTATCTATGAAGAAATGAATTAAACCAAAATCTAGGAAATTCTGGTCAAAAACAAATTAATTTCCTTAAAAGACCGTTGAATAATATATGTGTCATCAAAGGAAACCAGCGATATATATATATATTTCATTTCTTTACACTTGAACACATTAGCATCTATTTTGTCAGAGATTTTGTCTTTGAGCATGTCTAATTACATTGAAAGCTCTTTGTTAATACATTGTGGGTTAAATGAAACACTAAAATTCAGTCCTTAATTTAAACATTAAGGATCTATCCCTAAGTACACATAATCCAAAATTATAGAGTACAGAAAACACAAATCTAAAAAAGTCGTATAGATTTCTTCTTATTTCAGGTTCTAAAACAACATGTTCAATGTAAGGCTTTTTAAAAATATTGAAATAAGATGCTATAAGGTGAAAGTTTACAGTTTTGCATCTTAGAGGAGTATCACTACTACATTGATACATTAACACTTCATTATTTATTTTTACTCTGTGATTGTAGTCACCCAGATCTTACCTTGTTATACTTTCTAATAGTAGGTCTATAATCATTATTGAAATGACATTCATTTATGGGATAACTTAACTAGATTTCTAATGAAAAACTGTATATTATACTTTGCTTTTAACTCTAGATCCATGTGGAAGATGTTTTGCATTTTTTCCATTGAAAGCATGTACAATTCAAACAGTTATGTGATGGCAGGTTGCGAGTTATGACTTAAAATATATAAGTGTAAACAGTTGGCTTATTTCAGAAATACAAGTGAGATTTTCCCTTAGCTCTTTCATTTTATGACTTGTGGTTTAACATTCTTACCACACTGCAAACATCTGACCTTAGAAAACAAGGATGGAATTGGCACATTAAATGAGAAGACTGGCATCCTGCAGCATTTTTGTTAAGCCTTTTTCAAAAATATTTGTCTTGGAAAAAAAGATAGTTACATTTTAGTTCATTCCATTGACAAAAAAGAAAAAAAATTAAATATTCTTCTATGTGTTCACCACTTAAATTGTTGGAAGTATAATAAGAAATTTTCATGTATGTATACTTTATATGACAGCAACAAGACAGTATTTTGAATATACATTTGAAATTTTATTTTTCCTCTTTGGCAAATTATTTGGTTTGTGCCAAGTGCCTTCTAACCTGCAAAGCCATAACTTGTCCTTTGCTATGCAAGACTAAGTGTGACTTCCTCTCTGCTTCTAAATTTACTCAACCAAAATCTATTATGAGCTATATGAACCATGCAGAGAACACAGCCTACATCCCTCCCGTCAGTTTATTCAATTCACCAAAAGGGAGAAAGAAGAAGCAATAAATATAAGTTCCTGCACATACAGTAATAGCAACTGGTAAAAAGTTAGTAGAGTTTAAGTAGAAGTTGACATTTTACACATAGAATGAAAAGAAACAAACACTGATCACTTGTAAAATGTAAGTATAACTATATTTTAAATATTATTGCATATTTATTTAACCATCTCTTTAAATGTATTAGTTAAATTCTGAGGGAACAAGAACTAATAGAAGTGCAGAAAAACTATTTATAAATTTAGGTACCTGTTTACTGTTGAAGAAAAATCTGGGCTATATACCTAGTATACAGGACATTGAAATACGAACATGAGAAAAAGTGATCAAATGACTCTTATAAGCTAGAATAGAGATATAATCTACCCATTGCATACCAATATTCTGTTAGATTCATTATACATAATACAGAGAGGATGAATATTTTGGACAAAATTACATAGCTGGTGAGTAGCAAATTTGGAATTCAGATTGAGGTCAAAATCTCCAGGCTAGGTGTGGTGGCACACACCTGTAATCCCAGCACTCAGGAGACTGAGACAGGAGGATTGCTGTGAGTTCTAGGTCAGCTTCATCTACATAGGGAATTCAAAATCAGTCTGAACTGCATAGTGAGACACTGTCTCAAAAAAACCAAAAATAGAAAAGTCTCCTAAGTCCCATGTCTCAAAATTTCATACTACTTCTTACTTACCCACTCATAAATGAAACTGGGATTTCATGTGAGCACCTGACATACAGAGGTAGTCCTGACTCAGAAATTTTCAATCTACAAATCCAGTTCCATTCATAGGGTCACACAACAACTCTATCAACTGCTTGCTCAGAGGAAAAGAAAAAAAACTCTAATGAAAGCTATTAGCTGGAGAGAGGAACAAACAAGCATGCAGGGATTTGCAAGCAGCCTATAATTTAGAGATTGAATTCTAGGTTTAATATTTATCCAGGCAGATTTTTGTTCTTTTTTACTTGAAAAATGCCTATCCTTGCTGATGAAGCCACAATGTAAGCTTATAATTATGGATCCTTTAAATTTCACAAGCTGACGAAGGAACTTACAAGCGAAATATGAAAATGAAGGCCTATTTTATATTCCAAAAAAACAAGATAATTGAAGTGAGGAGAGTTGGAACTATGTGTTTGAAATATGCAGGAATATGAAGCCTAGAACTGCAGATGGAATTTGGGCTGTCACAAAAACAATACATAGCCAGTATTTGAGAATTTTAAGAAATAATCCTTTGATCACAATTTTTAAAAATGGAATTCCATAAGTTTGACACATATGGAAAGTTTATTTTTTGCATCTGGAATACAATAAATGAAGGTCTAGTGAAATTCAAATCACAAATAATCTCTCAGCTAAAAGATGAAATGACAATCATTATGAAGGAAATGCTGTGTGTATCTAAAGAACATCAAGATTAATAAAATAGAAGAACATAAGAAAATGATGGAAACTTTAAATGAACAACATAAGACACAAATAGAATGCATGGAACAGATTCAAAGGGAAATTCAAGAAATGAAAAATTCCATGAAAAGTTGGCAAAACTGCTTGAATGAAGCTGAAGATAGAATCTCAGACCTCGCAGACAGCATAGAAGCTTATGATCATGAAAGAAAAGATCTCTCAAAAATAACAAGGAACCAGGAGACAATTCAACAGCTGCAAGATGTTGCCAGGAGAAATAACATAAGATTAATAGGCATCAATGAAAAAGCAGGGGTCAGTACTAATGATGTGTGAAGACTATTTGCAGAAATAATAGCAGAAAATTTTCCAAACATGGGAAGATAATCTCATACACATGTAAGTGAGGAATACAGAATCTCAATTAACCATAACCAAAATAAATCTTCACCCAGACATATAATAATTAGGGTATCAGAAATACAGCACAAGAAAAAAACACAAAAAGCTGTCAGAGAAAAGAAATAGGTCACCTATGAAGGAAAGAATATCAGATCCACGACAGACTTCTCAACATAAACCTTCAAGACAAGAAGAGCTTGGAGTGAAGTATTTCAAATCCTGAAAGAAAACAACTTTCAACCCAGATTGATGAATTCTGCAAAACTATCTTTAAAAATTGAGGGAGAAATAAGATACTTGCATGACAAAGAACAACTGAAGAAATTTATGGCCACCAAACCAACACTACAAAGGGTTCTGAAAGGCACTCTAGAAAGAGATAAAGATAGCTACAATCTTAAGAACAATGACAAAAGGAAACCACTAAGCAGGGCAAATAATTAAACAGAAAATGTAGAAAACCAGCAACAGAAAGATATCATGACAGGGATAGGTCAGTACATATCAGTTATATCAATCAATATAAATGGTCTCAACCCACCAATAAAAAGAAACAGACTATCAGAGTGGATTAAGAAACAAAATCCAACACTATGCTGTGTACAAGAAACACATTTCACTCAGAAGGAAACTCACAGACAAAAATCAAAGGCTGGAAAACAATACTCCATGCAACAGGAACCCAGAAAAAAGTAGGGGTAGCTATTATGTTTGCAGACAATATGAACTTCAAACCGAAAATGATCGAAAGAGATAAAGAAGGTCACTACATACTTGTTAGGGGAGAACTTCAAGAGGAAGAGATTACAATCATAAATATATATGCACCAAATATGGGAGCACCCAACTATGTAAGATAATTCTTAATAGACATGAAAAACCAAATAAACAATAATACAGTTATACCAGGGGACCTTAACACCCCACTGTCACAGAGAGACAGATCAACCAAACAAAAAATCAGCAAAGAAATAGCAAAACTGAATCAACCTTATGAACAAATGGACCTAGTAGATGTGTACCAAGTGTTTCACTCATCAACATCAGAATACACATTCTTCTGATCTTTCATGAACACAGATGCAAAATATTTAACAAAATATTAGTACATCAAATTAAATTATGAAACATTACCAAAAGTTACAAACATGACCATGAGGAATTTATAATTGTCATTCAAGATTGGTTCAGCATTTGAAAATAAATTAGTATAGTCTATCACTTCAAGAGTGGAAAGAAAGAAAATCTCATAATTGCATTAATAGATACAGAAAGAGCATTTGACAAAATCCAACACTGATTCATAGTAAAAAAAAAAAGACTCAAGAAACTAGAAATAGAAACTTTCTTAACTTGATGAACATCTGTGTGAAACCTCCAACTAGTATCATATTTAATGGTGAAAAACTAGAAACTTCTTCACTAAGATCAGGAACTATTACCTCTCAACACAACTTTGTGTGGAAATCTTGCTTATCTAACTTTAGGTAGAAAAAAGGACTTAAAAGATATGCAGATTGGGAAAGAAGAAATAAACTACATTTATTCTCAGGTAATATGAATTTCTATCAGGCTATCCAAAACCTGAGAGAAATCTTCTGGAACTAACAAGTGGTTATGGAAAGATCATATTATTCCAGGGTGATACAC
>RJWM01020839.1:0-36443 GCA_004363535.1 Dasyprocta punctata
TTCTGTAGCCCAAGCTGGCCTTGAACTTAGGATCCTCCTGCTTCAGCTTCCTGAGTGCATGATGTACCACCATGCCTGGCTGAATATGTGCTCTTTGGTGACCGGCTTCTTTCACTGGACATACTGTTTTCAAGGTTTACACATGTTCTGGTGTGCACAGTACCATCGGTCCTCCGCTCCTTTTTGTGGCCAAGTACTATGTTCTGTTGCGAGTAGCCGCCATGTTCATCATTTGATCAGTTGACAGCCCCTTGGGTCGTTCCTACCTTGGCTGTTGTGAACAAGCTTCTCTATGGACATACGCTTCCATTTTTCTTGGGAATATAGCCAAAAGTGGGATTGCCAGTTCATTTGTTATCTGTGTTTCATCATTTGAGGAACTGTATCTTGTTCTTAACAACAGTGATCAAACAGCTATTGCTAATTGGGGGTCTGTGAGGCCATTATTCCACAAGTGCTTGTTTAGCTCCGTGACTGGCCCAGCAGCGGCAACAGTGCAGTGAATGATATCAGGAAGCTCATGAGTTTGCCTTTGTGAAGACACTGGCTTCTGTCCAGAGTGCATTGGGTTGTGTTTTCCCTACAGGTTTACAGGCAAGTAATAGACAAAGAAAATGCATATAAAGCATACAGTTCCATCAGTTTTGGTGTGTGTATGTGTATATCTGGGAAAATGCTACTTTCCCAAAGTTTCCTTGTACCCCTTTGTGATCCCTGTGGCTGCCCTTTGCTACCTACGTGTCCTCAGGAAGCCACTGACCAAACTTCAGGTGGGTAGTGTTTGCTAGAATGACACAGTATGTGCTCTTAGTGTGGCTTCTTTTTAAAATTATTGTTTATTAACTAACCTGGCAAGTTCTCTGCTGATACCAAACAGAAGTCCTACAATTTAGCCCAATTTTGATACTAACTATACAACCTGACCAGGTTTTTATACTTTTTTTTGGCAGACATACTGGGGATTGAACCCAGGGCCTTTGCACTGAGTTATATCCTCGGCTCTTTTTTTATTTTTTGTTTTGAGAGAGGGCTATACTAAGTCACTATGTTGCCCAGTAAGAGCTCAAACTTGTGATCCTCTTGTCTCAGCCTCACAAAGTGTGGGATTACAGGTGTGGGCCACCACACCTAGAGGGGTGTGTGTGTGTGTGTGTGTGTGTGTGTGTTTTGAAACAGAGTCTCACTGTGTAGCTCAGGTGGGCATCAGACTCTCCATCTTTCTGTTTCAGTCTCCTGAGTACGGTGATTATGAGTGTGTATCACCATGCCTGACTCAGTAGTGTCTTCTTTAATTTGGCATAATAATTTTGAATTTCATCCATATCATTGCTTGTATTAATAGCTCATTCCATGCTGGGCATGGTGGTACATGCCTGTAATCAATCCCAGCACTCAGGAGGCTGAAACAGGAGAATTGCCATGAGTTTGAGGCCAACCTGGATTACATAGCAAGACTCTGTCTCAAACAAACAAAGAAAAAAAGTTCATTCCTTTTTATTGTCGAGTAATATTTTATTATATGGATCTAGGGCAGTTTGTTTATTTGTTCCCCAGTGGGTGGACACTGTGATTGTTTCCATGCTTGGTCATATGGTACATGTGTATTTCATTTTGTAAAAAAATGAACTCTTTTTCAAAGTGATCGTACCATTTTACAGTCCCACCAGCTGTACATAAGAGTTCCTAATGCTTTAGGACCCTTCTAAAGCACTTGGAATGGTCAGGCTTTTAAATCGCAGCCTTTCTAATTAGTATATAGTGCCATCCCATCATGATTTTCAGTTCCTTTTCTCAAGGACTAGTGAGGCGAGCATCTTTCCATGTTTTTCATATGTATATCTTCTTTGAAATGTATCTACTTAAATCTTCTCATTTAAAAAAATTTGAGTTGAGGGGCCTGGGATTTAGCTCAGCGGCACAGTGCCTGTCTGTCAAGCATGAGGTCATGAGTTTGATCCCCAATACCAAAAAAAAAAAAAGTTACTTTTTTCTTACTGGAGAGTTCATTACTAAAAGAAAAACTATTTTTCTATGCTCTCAACACCTCTGACACCAAATTCATGTTTTTTACACTAAGCAATTCTCTAAATTGCTCCAAATTGGGCAAAACAGGGGTCCTACGATTTTACCCACTTCTGATGCTAACTGTATCAGTCGGTCCTCAATAGAGTAACAGATTTAATATAATATAACATGATATAATATAAATGGATTTAAAATGTGGACTTACAACAGCTGCCTGCAGAGTCAGGCATGGAAGAGGGCCGAAGGCCCAAAGATCTGGTCAAATGCCAAAGGCTGAGTGTAGAGGCCTGTGTGAATTTGTATCAGGAAGCTGAAGGCTGTGCGCTGGAAGCCTGCAGACAGATGTCCAAGGCAATGGCGAAGACTGGAGCTCCTCCAGAGAAGCAGAAAGGATCCCTGCTCCTCCTTTCCCTTTTTATTCCATCCAGGCTAGCAGCCTGTTGGTTGGTACCACCCATCCCCAGGCTGGGTCTTCCGTCTTTGGTAAGTCCATCATTCAGTCACACCCAGAACTAAGCTAAGCCAATCAGCGGGTAGCTGTTTACTCAAGTTGATGCAGCACTTAACTATCACGCTGACTGTCCAAAGCCAGTGCTGGCCACCAGGGTAAAGGCGCAGGCCATAGCACACCCTCGTGCCAGAGGCCCACTTGCAACTTCCGGGTGACCACCTGGACCTCTGACCAGCCAGCTGTGTGTGACTTCCTTGTTACCAAATCAGCCATATTCTTTCCATCTCACAGGCTGCCAATCCCTAAAATGAGCTTTGCAGAACTCAAAGGTTTCATTCACAGAGAAGCCAAGGTGTGAGACTGGAGAGCGAGTTGAAATCTGCCTCCCTAAGGACAGGGTTCAGGAGTGGTTGTGGGTCACAGGAGCAGGGGACCAACGGCACACGGACCAGTGACTGGAGGAATGGACAACTGAAGGAAGCAGCGGTCTGCACACACACAGCCAAACCTCCTGCCTCTTCATGGGGAGCAGTTGGAAAACATGGAGGCCTTAGGATGATCTGGGCGTGGTTTCTGACCTTTCAGCATCAAAAAAGTCACCACAGGACACTGGCACAGGCCAAAGTGGCAAAAGATTGGAGCTGGGTAAAAGCTGCCTCTCCATTCCTGACGAACACTAAGGAAGAGGTCTCACCTGCAGCAGGGCTGTGGGAGCGTGCATGAGGCAATAGAGGAGGCAGTGCTTCCGGTCACTCTCTGGGCATCTGTCCCCCGCCTGCCTCTGTGTGTGTGTGTTCTGGGCAGCCCTCCAAACCCCAGTGCTCGGGGTCATGGAGGCTCTAGCACATGGGCATGACTGACCAGGTGAGAGGCCACTAGGGACTGAACTCCATCTCTAGCCCCTCTACTGCCCAGAGGTCATGCTGGGCTGGAAGTTCCATCCCTAACCACAGGACTGGTTCCTCTGGCTAACACCCCTCATCCTCAAAGAGTCATGCGTTAGCATCAGCTCAGGTGTGATAGGAAGGGGATTATTATTAATAACAGCAGAGGCCCCAATCACCCCGGCCACTCAGGAAGTTACATGGGTTCTAGAAGCTCCGTGCCAGGAACAAGAAACAGAAACAAGTATCTATTTCTCAGTAGGTCACAAGTATGTATTCTGATCTAAGCCTTTGTCAGATACACAATTTGCAACCATTATCTCCCAACCTGACTTGTCTTTTCATTCTTCACAATATCTTTCAAACAGCAGATATTCTTATTTTACTGAAGCCAAATTCATCATTTCTTTTCTCTATTGAAGCATGCTTTTTGGTGTTTGCTTAGAGATAAGGTCTTGCTGTGTAGCCAAAGCTGGCCTCAAACTCATTATGTAGCCCAGACTTACTTCAAACTCCTGATCCTCCTGCTTCAGCTTCCTGAGTGCTGAGATTACAGGCATGCACCACATTAGTGGGTCATGCTTTTGATGTTGTAGCTAAGAGAATTTGCCTCCCTCATGGCCGCTAAGATTTAGTCCTAGATTCTTTTATGTTTTATAGTTACATGCTTTATAATCAAGTCTATGACCCATTTTAAGTTAGTTTTTGTGTGTGGTAAGATGCAGAAGATGCTGATTGAAGTACATTTTCTTTCTTTCTTTCTTTTTTTTTTTTTTTTTGGTTTTTCTGAGACAAGGTCTCATTATGTAGCCCAGGCTGGCCTTGAGCTCAGCCTCCTGAGTGCTGGGATTGCAGGTGCGCGCCACCATACCTGACTTGAAACTCATTCTTCTCCGTTTGACATCCAGTTGTTCTAGCACCATTTGGTGACATGACTTGTTTCTCCACTGCATGCCCTTCACACCTGGTTGAAAATCAATTGTTCACATATGCAGGCTCTATTTCTGGCCTCTGTTCTCTTTCATCGATCTATTTGTCTGTCTTTATCCAAGTGCTGCTCTGTTGTTTAGCTTTACAACCTGGAATTCAGCCAGTGTTCCTTCCAACTTCGTTCTTTCTCAAGAGTTGTTTGAGTTATTCCAGGTAAATATTAGAACTGACTTGTCAGTTTCTGCAGAAAAAGCATTGTGGGGTTTTAATGGGGATTGCATGGACTCTACAGAACAATTTGGGGTTAAGTGACCTCTTAACAATCCCAAGTCTTCTGAGCCGTAAACATAGCCTGTCTTGAATTTGTTTAGGTCTTCCTTAATTGCTCTCCACATTTGTAGCATCCAGCTTGCAGGTCTTTGCAGGATATCTTTGTGTTCCCTAGAATAGAATAGACTGAGTGGGCTCCAGGCCTATTGCACAAGTGATTCTGACAGATAGAGCAAGGACTCTCTCCAGGGCCGCTTGCCAGGGACACGAGGCAGTGATCAGCATGTAGTGTCAGCAGCTGCTGGCTTCCCCTGCCAGCGCACTGCCACCTGGGCATCCATGAGCCTGCTGGCTGCTGTCCTGCAGTCCTGCAGAGGTGTCCAAACACCGTGGAGCATTATGCCAGCCTAGACCTGGCATCCAGATCCACAGAAGCAGGGCTGAGCCTGTAGGGAGGAGAATGATCTTTCCCTCTTGAATCCTAGGCTCGTGGCTGAGGCCACACATTAGCAAAAGAAAGGCACACAGGTATATTTAATACAAATCCCACATGACATGAGGGACTTCCTCACCCCACAAAACAGGGAAGTCTGGGTGTTTTTTGTGCTGTTTGATGAAAAATAGAGACAGAGAGGTGCAATTGGATAAAGAGGCTTGATCCAGTGGTAATGAACGGGTTAGATGCCTCTGGGTGACCCTGTGTCTTCAGGGCTGGGATGTCCCTTTCTTTTAGACCTGCTTTAGGGCCAGGTTGGAAAACTCCTTCCTAGGTCCTGGGCCCTTCTTCCAGAGTCCTAATGGAGCTGAGAGTGGCCACCTGCTTCTGATTCTGGAAATGCCAAGTAATCACATTCTGGGGTGTTGTGTCCCAAACCCCAGAAAACGACTCACCCAGCTCTGTGCACATCCTCCCCAACATGGGCTCATTGTCTCAGGTGTCCCCTGAGTCATTTTCCTGGCCACCATCCTCAGTTTTTCCAGAAAAACACTCACAGATGAGAAATAACTGCACAAGTGTTGTTAGTACCAAAAGTCAGGGAGTAGTGTCTGGGTAAGTCTGGAACCTGGAAGAACTTGTATGGATTCTTCCACTGGGTATTTCTAAGATTGGTCTGTTTTCCTCGCCTGTACCCCAGAATCTTGTGCCAGGTTAAAGGCGCAGAAGCCAGTCTGGTCTTCCAAATCATTTCTGCACAGTGTGTGATAGATTTATTCTCTCATGTCACAAGATTCATCATATTGCTCCCGTGCTCACAGACCATCAGTGACTCTTTAACATCCTCAGGATAAATTTCAAACTCCTTGACCTGGCATTCAATAGAGCCCCAAATCTGGCCCTTTTCTGTGTCCCCCCAAATCCTCTGCTCCAGCCAGGATCCTCTGCTTCCTCTGGCCCAAGGATGCTCCACCCTCTAAGTTGTGGCTCCTGTGTGCCCACTCCTGCCCCTCCACACTCACCTGCCCAAATCATGCCTCTCCTTAAAAATTAGTTCAAATCTCATTTTTCTGTGAAATCTTCCTGACAGTGGCGCCCCACTTGGCCATCTTCTGTTCCTTTTAAAATATTTTTATCAGTACATGTTTGTAGTACATAATGATTACATTCATTATAGGGAGTAGGTACATGTACATGACATTTTAATTCTTTTTATTCCCCATCCCCTCTTTCCCTCCATCTCTACAGCCCCATCTTCTGTTTCATAAGTTAAATCAGAGACTATTTTTATTTTTATTTTTGTCTTTTTGAGACAGGATTTCACTATGTAGCCCAGGCTAGCCGTGACCTCACAGAGATCCTCCTGCATCAGCCTCCCGGGTTCTGGGATCTCAGGCATGTGCCACCAGACCCAACCCCAGGGGCTTTATTTTATAACTTGTCTTCACCTTTATTAGTTCTATTAATTCTTCAGTAGTTATTAGTTGTACTAGTTCTGTTTTAATGAGTCTATCTATCCCGGACACCAGATACCAGACACACATGCGTGCCCCCCACCCCCACACACTCAGCACATTTCCACATTTTTGATTGGTTTATAGAAGTTGGTTCACTTATCAGTTGTTTCTAACTCAAACTTTCAAAGCCTGAGCCCTCAGGGGCCCTCTTTGTGGAGCTGCCAAGAGCATGCAGTGTGCCCCGCCCATGGGAAGTGAGTGTCAGGTGGGGCTGGGGTGCCCACCTGCGTCCCTCCCACTCTGACTGCCTGGAGGAAGAGGACTGAAGCACAGAGAGGCCCCTTCAAGCTCACAGAGGGAAACCAAGAGCCTTTCCATTTAAAAAAACATATGGAAAATGCACCTAGCAGAAAATGTGCTATTTCAATCATTTTACAGTGAACAATCCCATGGCAGCCATCACCACCATCTGGGTCCAAAACATGTCCATCACGCCAGGAGCTAAGCCTGTCCTGGCCGTTACCCCTCCCCCGCCCCTTATGACCCCTGGTCTGTTTCCCATCTCTGTGGATCTGCCAATCCTGGGCATTTCAAAGATGTGAAATCACATAAGTTGGGTTCTTTCACTGCACCCTTTCATTTTACTGGGGCCCCTGAAGATACCTTACCTATGTCACAGTGTAACATTGTGTGTCAACAGGCTGGATCAGAATGGCCTGGAATCCAAGTTTCCTGATAGCTAGAGGCCAGGATAACCCATCTCACCACCTGTGCAGTGCTTTGGGTGTGACCATGGCTTCCTGACCCCCTTCCCGGGGGGCTCTGCCTTCAGACCCCTCCCTGACCTCAGCTCACCTGGCACCTGCAGCAGCAGGCGTGGCAGAAGGGCACAGTAGAGAAAGGGGGCAGGAAACAGAGAGAAAAGAAATGTGGCGCCAGGGAGGGAGGTGGGCCCTCACAGGCCATGCCCCCAGTGACCCCCTTCTTCCCACCTGACCCCACCTTTTAACAGCAAGCCGGCTGTGAGCCCCCATAGTCCAGCTGCCTTCCAAAGGTCCTGCCTATGAGCCCATGAGGCTTTAGGGTGGCATCTAGATATAAACCATAACAATCCCGGTCCCCTTCCTAAAGTCCATCTAGATAGGTGGGCCAAACCCATTGCCACCCTTCACTGTGACTTTACCGTGCCAAGGAGACTCAGCTTCAGACTCTGCATGGTGGTTGGGTATCTGTTTCTCCAGCTCTGGGTACCAGCTCCCAAGTGTCTCTGGGTGCACCCAGCGGGCAGATCTGCACCCTTCCAGGCTCTGCTTTGCCATGCGTGGCACTAGGTTCAAAGAACTGTGTGGTCTCAGTCCCAAGAGCTGCATTTGACTGAAGGTTTCAGGGCCCCTAGTTCAATCTCCTAGGCCTGGAGGGCACCTGGTGCTTTCCACCTCTGCCACCTGGCCCTGAGTGTGGCCTGGCTACGATGCCGAGCTCCTCCCTGGCCAGTGCATTTGTTTCCCTTTGTTAAGCTGTTACAGTAGCCGTGGCCCTATAGGGATCATCTTTGTGCTTCCTGTCTGTCATTGAGGTGACCTCAACGGGGAGCCAGCCAGACAGGAGGGATGCTCAGAATCCAAGTGGACTGAAATATATTCAAGAGATGTGGTCCAGTCAAACTGAAAGAGCATGGAAAGAATTCAGAATCAAGCAGTCAACTGAGGCACTCTAAAGTAATGGGGGATGGAGATTGCGAACTCATATCAGACTTGATATTTAGAGAAGGTATGGAAAATATAGAGGCAGAGACAGCCCAGGATTTAGGCTATGAGATCCTACTATGGGGATAGCTGTAACTTGAATTGCTGTGCTTCAAGCAGACCTTTTATATAGTTGGTCTCAAGTCATTCATGATTGTCATGAGGAAAATCACCATAGGTGTCTGTATTTCCAGATTCCATGACTCAGCTAAAAAATAGGATCAGTTAGCAGCTTCAGCCCAGCAACAAGATCACCCAATTTGCTTGAAATTGTAACCTCCGTTCCTTGCAGGGAACATTAAATGATAGAAGCTGTGAGCCCAAGATCACTGGAGCCCAAGATCTTGGGCACTGGAGGCCCAAGACCCAGCTCATCTTCCTCTTACATCCTTCCTGTCTCTGGGATGGGCCAGTGACTCTCTCCTAATAATCCTTCACTGAACTATGACTTGTTCTGATCCAGCAGAGGTTGGAGACCTCGCATTCAGTGTTTAAGTGTGGACTCGTCCCTGTGCTTGCAGAGTAAGGAAGGCTTTATCCACGGAACCAGTCATAGCAGCCCCCAGGCATTGAAAGGCTTTAGTGGGCTATTTCTCAGCTTCTCTGAGAAAACAACAAGATCCCCCCACCCAAAGTGGAAGGAAGGGAAGGGGACACAAAATAACTAAAGAGCATACCTCTTAGCTATTAAAGCCATGATGCTTTATATATTTAAATAGAAGTTTCCACTCTATGATAAGATTCTTTTCTCTGTCCCAGCCAGGTGTGGTAGTGCACACCTGTAATCCTAGCATTCAAGAGGCTGAGTCAGAAGGATGGCTGTCAGTTCAAGGCCAGCCTGGGCTACAAAGTGAGCTCAAGGCCAGCCTGAACTGCATAGTGAGACCCTGGTTCAAAAAGAGAAAAAAAAAAAAAAAAAAAAAAAAAGATTCTTTTCTTTTCTCTGTCCCAAACCTAGAAGTTTTTCTGTCACTACCAGAAGTCCACAGGTGTTTATATGCCTCAGCATAGCCTTGAGGAAGGAGGAGGGCACTCAGCAAAGAGTTCAGGAAGGCAGGGGGTAGCGGGAGCCATTCCAGGCCCAAACAGATGTCCTGTCCCCTGGGAAGCAGCCTCTGAATCAGCCGCTTCCAAAGGCAGCCCGCCTTCCAAGCTGCCTCAGTTTCCTCACTGCAGCAGCCTCAAGAGACGCTGGTGAAGACAAGGACACTTAGCGGGCCCAGCTCACTGTGCTCGCTGTCCGTGCCTCGTACTTCCACAAGGACCTCCCAGGACAGGGGCTGCCTGGTTGCCACCCAGGCAGGGGCTTCGGACAGCATCAGGCTCTGGACCTCTGAGGGCGCCAGGTTTGAGGCTGTGACCTCCAGGGCTGGGTGCTCTTTCTCCTCTAAATCAGACTCTGTCAGACTCAAACAAAACTAGAGAAGTCTCCCATAAAGGAACTTTTGTTTAGGAATAAACAGAGCTTAGAATTGCAATCCTGGACGCACATGGGAATGTCCAGACCTGCTCTAGGCTTTGCTGCTACCACTGTTTCCTTGGACAATGGAAAATGCACCAAGTCGCCCCAGTAAGCTGTGTTATGGGCCAATCCCTTAGCCTGTCTGAGCCCGCTTCCCTGCCCAAGCCTGCTTCCTCCACCGCCTCCCAGGGTTGAGGTGGACCTGAGGAAGTGGCCCGGGGATAAGTGGCACAAGTCCCCACGCTCTGTCTAAACTCGGGTCACACACGGCACTGGCTCAGAGCCAGGCGTTAGGTTCCCCATTGGGGCACTGCACAGAGCAGGTCCTGAGCGTTCTCAGCTGACCTCTGGCTGCCCTGCACACAGACCCCTCCATGCACCCTTCAGTTGTCTCAGGCGTGCAGGGTCTCAGAGCAGCGTGGTCAGGGTGGGCTGTCCACATGGCAACCAGGATATGCTCTCTGTAACCAGCCTGCCAGTGCAGGGCATCTGTGCCTGGAATCAACGTAGACCTCAGAGAGAAGCGGGAGTTGTGAAATGCCAGCGTCATCCGGAATGACAAGATATGATCAGTGAGCTCACATTTATGACTGGTTTGGCCAGGCGACTCTCCTTTCTCAGCTGCCCAGAGCTTCCACTAACAGAACTAACTCTTGGGAAAGGCCTGCTATCAGTCACTTCATCTTTCCCGCTCCCCAGTACTAGGGATCAAATCCATAGCCTTTACACTCAGGCACATCCCCAGCCCCATTTTAAAACCCCCCCTTTTTTTTTAAATTTTGAGACAAGGTTTTATTAGTTCACTAAATTGCCCAGACTAGTTTGAACCAGCCATCCTCCTGCCTCAGCCTCCCAGTGTGCTGGAATTATAGGGATGACTGCCACACTGGGCTAAGTCACTTCATCTTTGATGTGAGTGGAAGTCACTTGGCCTCTTCCTAGGGCACCTGTACTCCAGATGCAGAGTAGAAACATCAGCCCTGGATTGAGAGCCCTCAGCCCTCTCGACTAGTAGGTTGGTTGGGGACAACGTTGGGAGGGGGCCAGGAAAGTCCCCTTGGTGTCAGTGAAGTCCCTCCACTTCAGGCTCTGAGATTCCAGGACAGAGGAAAGCAGGGACCTGATGGGGACACAGCAGCAAGCGAGATGTCAGCAGGCTGTGCGCCTGCTCCAAACCATGGTCACGACTGCTGAGCACACTGGACAGCGATCAGAGCTGAGTCCAGAAGGAAAGAAACCTAGGCAGTGTCCTAAGAAATCTTGGGTGTCTTCAGAGGCCTTGCTGAGACACTACTAGGTCCATCTTCAAAATTTCTGACCCAGGTCTTGAGGGAGGGATGAGACTTACAACGAAGGCTATTTCCTGGGTGACATTGTTGCTTTGGAGGTGCTCTTTGCAAACCACCAAACCTGTGCTGGTCTCAGGGAGTTTCTTTCTGGTGCAGGAGCTTTATTAGATGGGGATGAGGAGAAGCTGCTGCAATCAGGAGACCCAAGAGTAAATCCACAGGTTAAGGGAGATGAAGCATCTCCCTCCTGCAGCAGCCCACAGCAGGTCTTCCGGTACACCATGCAGAGCCCTCTGCAAGACTGAGGCAGCTGGGAGGCCTGGCTGTGCCCACTCCGGGACCTGCCTCCCCCAGGTGCTGCATCTTGAGCAGCAAGCAGCTGCATCCAAGGCCTAGGACCATGGGACGCACGGAGTCCACCCGTCGCCTCCTCCAGATGACCGAGAAGGGTCACCCCAGCTCCAGGCTTTCCACCACTGCTTGGCAGTGGCTCTGTCCAGCTTTACTGTGGTCAGTTTTGCTTGCCTCATGGCCTGCAGGGCACCCAGTGAGCCTCAGGACAGTCTTCTCCCAGCCAGTGACCCGAGACATGGGCAAGGCTCCTGGTTTGGAGGTTGCTTTGTTGCTGTCCAACTAGGTTCTCTTCATCTTGTTTCTTTACCATCCCTCTGGCTTTGCTCTGGGTTGAGGCCAGGCTGCAGGCTTCTTCTGCTCCAGTTTATGGAGATGGAAAAGAGAATGTGAAGAAGGTAGGTGTGGTGATACACACCTGTAATCTCAGTGCTCTGGGAGGCTGAGGCAGGAGGATTCCAAGTTTGAGCCTAGTCTGGGCAACATAGCAAGACCCTGACTCAAAATTCAAAAAGAAAAAAAAAAATTAAAAGCCTGGAGATGTAGCTCAGTGTGAAGATCCTGGTTTCAACCCCCAATACTGCAGAAGAAAAAAAAGTAAAAAAAGAAATAGAAAAAGTGCACTGTAGCCAGGCGTGGTGGCGCATGTCTTTAATCCCAGCACTCAGGAGGCTGAGATAGGAGGAGCATTGTGAGTTCGAGGTCGGCTTGGGCTACAACATGAGCGCAAGGCTGGCCTGAGCTACATCGTGTGACCCTGCCTCAAAAAACTAGGGCCAGGAGTTTGGCTCAGTGGCTTAAGTGCCTGTCTGGCAGGCGCGAGCTTGTGAGTTCGATTCCCAGTGCCGCAAAAAAAAAAAAAAAAAAGTGCACCATACCTTAAGATGACCTTCTAGTGGTGGCCACACAACCATAGGGGGTCTGGGTGGCCACAGCAGGTGGCCAGGTGTTTCCCTGGTGACCTCTAATGTGAACTCGTATGGCCAGAGCCCCTTGCGTCACAGAGCTATGCAGAGGGGACGGCAAATGTGAGCCATTTACTGGCCTGGGAGACCCTCAAAGTGTCCCTCACTCGGACGAGGAGCCCGGCGCACCCCACACTGTCACTGACTCTTAGCACTGCCTGAAAAGCCACGCTGCAGGTTTTGCACGGTACCTGAGTGCCAGCCCTCGCTCTGGTCATTTCTCTCCCATTCAAGAAAGCTTAGCAGGATGTGAGATAAAGTGACATGATATGGATAACCTTCAACAGACTCAATGAAAAGGAAATAATTTTCAAGCTTCGAATTTTTTTTTTAGACACAAATTCCTTGTAGAAATCTCTCTTCTGGTCATGACACACAGCTGTGGGCTTTTCCCTCTGCGTGGGAGGGCCAGGTGGAGAGGGTCTGCAGTGCCCAGGTGACAGTGCCTTCTTGCTCTGGGGTGGGGCTGGCTGTCCTCAGAAGTCCTGGAAGTGCTGGCAATGGGCCTGGGTGCGGGTCGCACCACACGAGCCCTCCTCTCGCCCTGGCTCAGTGCCTATGGTCCATCTAGTCCTAATGTGAATTAAATGCCCTTAACTCCCTTGCTGTCCTCCCCCTGTTAAACTCAAGCACCTGCAGGGCTGGGGGACTGAGAGCGCGCAGCCTCCCGTTCACAGCCCAGCCTGCCCTCACCTCCATCTGCAGCCTGCATGTCAGCGCATGCACCAGGCCTCGGAGGCCCGGGGTAGGGGAGAAGCCGCAGCTGAGCTGGGGGTGATCCGTGATGGAAGGGCCCCCGCTTCCTGCTCTGTCACTGCAAAAGGGCCACAAATGAGAGGGTGGGGCTGAGCCCCGTCAGTTCTGCTCCCTGTGCACCGTCCAGTGGCTTCCCCTGGGCCTCAGAGGTGGCCCTCTCTCTGGGGCGACGTCGGGGCTGGCTTGCTTGGGCCTGTGGGAGAGGGACGCCAGCCTTGGTCCTCGTTCTGTGCTCTCTGGGGCAGCAGCCTACCCCCAGCCCCTCAGCCTGGTGCTGCCTGGGGTGAGGGGACACCCGGCTGCAGAGGACCCTCCCCTGCTGCAGGCTCCGGGGCTGCCAGCTCCCGGCCTGGGCACAGGGGCCTTGCCCAGAAGTCACCTGCTTTTCATAGTGCATATCACAGGTGCTTGTTAGCTGTGGCCACCTCACTGTACTGAGGGACATTAGGACACATTCCTTCTAAATGTGTCGGGGTCACCATCCCACCTCCCATCCTGCCCTCTGCGCCCCCTTCCCAAGCCAACGTGCAGAAGAGGAGAGAGAGATGCTGACCACTCTGATTCCATCAGCACGTGCTCGACACGTGTTGCAGTGTCCACTGTACCTCATAAGTAGGTACAATTATTGCATGTTAATCAAAAAGACTGTCTGAGAGCCAGGCATGGTGGCTCATACCTGTAATCCCAGCACTCAGGAGGTTGAGGCAGGAGGATTGTCGCAAGTTTGAGACCAGCCTGGGCTACAAAGTGAGTTCAAGGCAAGCCAGAACTGCATAGGGAGACGCTCTCTCAAAAAACTACAAAAAAAAAAAAAAAAAAAAAAAAAAAAAAAAAAAAAAAAAAAAAAAAAAAAAAAAGATTGTTTTAATTCTCTTGCTTTCATAAACAGGTGGGGAGAAGCTGGCACTGTGGGCAAGGGGCCTGTGGTTCCCCAGCCGCCACCCCTTCTGCTGCTACCCCGTCCTGCCAGCCTGCTTCTGGGCAGCATGAGGAGCTTGTTTATTCAGGCCTGGTGGCTGTTGTGTTAAGGATTTTAAAAAGCATGAAGAAATGACTCTGCCATCACTTTCCCTTTCTGTACATACTGAGCAACTGGATCAGGAAACCCTGGCAGACGCCAGGCCTGGCCCGCATCTCTCAGTACACAGCCTGGCTATGCAGACCTGAGACCGGAGAAGGGGCGGGGACTCCCTCTGTTCCCCCGCCCCGTGCTCGCTGTAGTGCCGGAAGGCGGGACTTTGGGGCCTCACACACCGAGGACCCAGGATGGGGTAGAACAGAGACTCGAGAGGGCTGAGTGCATAGGGAGGGCAGGGTGCCCACCTGCATTCCTTCACCTCGGGGTCCCTCTCAGACAAGGCAGGGGGCGGTGGAACCCATCACTGCCACTAGGCTGGACTTGAGGTGAGGGGCTCTGCTGTGCCCCCTAAAGAAGATGTGGCCTCCAGTACCTCCAAATGTGGCCTTGTTTGGGAATAGGGTTGCTGCTGATGTAATTAGTTACAATGAGGTCATACTGGAATAGAGCGGGTCCCTAATTCTAAGATGAGGAGTGTTCCTATAAGAGAACAGAGTCACCAGGCCCAAGCCAGCCGTGTGACAGCAGGGGCAGAGACTGGGGTGGTGCCTCTGCAAGCCAAGGATGCCAAAGACTATGGCAGCACCGGAAGCAGGATCAGGTCTGGGGGCAGCTTGCAGTCTTTAGAGGGAGGGTGGCCCTGCGACACCTTCACTTCTGACTTCCAGCCCCCAAAACTGTATGGTGGCATTTTTGGTTGTTTGGGGTCCCTCAGTTTGCAGAATTGTTTCTGCAGCCATGGGAAACCATAGGGAGGCAAAAGCAGCTGCACCCCACAGCACCCACTTAAATGACATAAACATGCTCTGTGCCCCGGAGACCCGTCAGTCACCGTGTCCTGCTGGAAAGCCCTCTGTGGGACGTGGCCGCGATGAGGGCAAGGCTGATTTGTGTGACGAGCCCTGGGGTCTCAGGCACAGGCTGGGCCTGGGGCCAGGAGCAGACGGGTATAGACCTGCATCCCCTCCAGGGGACTGTGTCAGCTTCAGAGCCTGCTGGGGACAATCCTGGGACATCTGTGACCCACATGCACATCTTCAGTCTGAGTCAGTGGGGTTCAAATGTGTGTCTTAGCCACACACCAAGTTATGACAGGCCATGAACCTTCAGAGAGGACTAGGGAACCCGTGGCACTGCGGCAGTCTGTGACCGCTGATGGCTGAGGCGTGGCCCCCAGCTTGGCACCCTCTTGCCCTAAAGGCCCTGTGCAGCTCAGCTCCTGCAAGCCTCAGCTCTTTCTGAGCCCCGTCAGCTACTCCAGGAAACGATTCCAGTGCTCAGTAGTAGCAGCGCGCCGTCACACCTCTGCCTGTTCCAGCACGCTGCCCTCTCCAGCACACAAGTCTGTGAGGTGCCCAGCAGCCCCTTGCTGAAGATGAGAGCACAGGGGTTAAGAGGGGTTGAGGACTTCACCCAAGATCACACAGCTGGTGACGAGCAGGCCCAGAACAGGAGCCCTTGCCTTGACTCCAAAGTGAGTCTGAGTGGGGTAGTTGCTCTGCCCCTCCAGGACAGCTGCCTGCTTTTTGCAGGGCCTGTAGAAGCCGTGGTCCCTAGGAACCTGAGGCAGGCTGGCAAGCTGGGGCGACAGTGCTGAGAGGCAGGTCCTTCTGGTGACATCTTGTGCTTATGGATTCAGAAAAGTCTCAGTGCTCTGTTCTGGGTCCATTTTTAGCTCCTCTCAAACTTCAGTGGCCCAGGTGTGGTCTAAAACTCTGGCAGCCTCCATGGACAGAGGGGCAGACAGAGTGGTGCTACCTGCTGAAATGCTCGTGGCATTTGAGACGGGGTGCTTGGCCCAGCTAATTCTGACCTGTCAGTTTTTGCTCTTTTCTTTGAAGCCCAAATAGCAGCGCGCCACCTCCCTAAACAAAGGACCAGCAGCGACTTTGATTCTGCTCTTTGAATTAGCGTCATGGAAGGTTCCAGAATCAGAGTTAGGGCTTCTCATATGATACACATAGGGGGAAGATCACAGGCTTACATAAATTATGGGAACCTATTCTGGAGAAAGCAGGGTCACTATTAGAATGTTGAAGTATTTCTCCATATGGCAGAATAAAAAGAGCAGGTTACAAAACTGTGTAGCATAACCCATTTGGTATGTAAAAAAATACAGCTACATATCAAAATTGTCTAGGAGGCATATATTGAAATCATTATAATTGTCATCTCTGGGTGGGAAGATTTTAGGTGATTTTATTTTCTGGTGTTTATTTGATTTCTTCTAATTTTTCTCCAAAATTAATTATGTTTAAATTTAAGCACAACAAATTTAGCGGTAAGGGTAGAACTATAACAGAAACCCCCGGACACTGGTCTTAAACCAGTCACGATAAACATTATGCTTGAATAAATTCTAGTACACCAGCCCACATTCTTTTCTTTTTTTCTTTTCTGGAGACAGGGTCTCGCTCTGCAGTTGAGGCTGGCCTTGAACTCACCATGTAATCCAGGTTGGCCTCAAACTCCTGACGATCCTCCTGCCCCTGCCTTTGGAGAGCTGGGATTGCTGGCATGCACCCCCACACCTGGCTCTTTTTTTTTTTTTAAAGCTACTTTTGTATTTTGAGAAACTTAAAGGTCCATGGAAAAGTGTCAAGCATGGTACAATCAGTAGCCAGAGTCCTTTCACCTAGACGAATCCATGCCAGTGTTTGGGACACATTTTGCTTTCTCTGTCTGAGCGGTTACATTTCTTGGTAAAACCCTCACCCATCAGCCACAGTGGATCCAGGAAGGATCCAATCAATTGGCAGGAGTGGCAGGGTAGGCTGGGCAGGGAGGGCTGCCTGAGGTCCAGGGGAGGTGGGTGGGGTCCTGGAAAGAGACTTCAGGGTCTGATGCATTGTGGTTGAGTGGCCCACAGGACACTGAAACAGAAGTAGCCAGCAGACTTGAACTGTGGGTCTGGAGACAACTGTGGAGGCTTAGGAGTTGTATGGGTGATGGCACTGTCCTGGAGGGCAGAAACAGCCGTGGTCCTGCTGGAGTTCCAGTGTACACACTACAACTCTGCTGCTCACAAGTCCAGACTGGGCAGTGATCTGTGTCACCCTAAGCGAGGAGACTGCTAGCTCCTGTGTCCCCCAGAGACTCAGCCCTCTGGCCCGGCCTGGCTCTATGGGTGTCTACACTGTGTGAGGCTTATGACGCAAGGCCTGGGTCCTCTCCACTGGGGACACTCCTCCGAGACCACACCTGAGAGATCTGTCCTGGGCTGAGAGCTCACGGAGTCTAACCCACCGAGGGAGAAAAGGTCAGGGAGCTCTGTGGGTTTCCTTGCTGTTGGGTGGGGACTAAGACCCTTCTTGGGCCAGGCCCTCCTGAGGCGTGGACTTCAGACATGTGAGAGATGAAAAAACTCTGACAGTCCCTGTTCTTTTCACCATTGGCCCACCTATGCCTCTCAATCACCCTTGCTTGGGCTGTGACAGTGGGTTAGGAAGTCGTGTGCCCTCCAAGGCCTCAGGGGTGGGTGGCCACCAGCTCTGAGGAGGTCCCTTGGGAACTCGCCCTCCCAATGAGAATCACCGAGATTCTGTGGAAATGGGGACCTCTGTGGCTACCTGTGGACAAGCACTGTCCTCCCATGCCTTCCACAGGCCCCTCCTGTGGCCCGTGCTCCAGTCACACAGCCCCAGAACATGTCCTGAGTGCCCTGCTGCTGGCACAGGCAGCCCCGTCCCCTGCCCTTCCTGCCTACTCCATGGCCCACGTCTCAGCCTGGGTGCCCACAGGGGCTTGCGTGTGACCAGCACCTAGGAGACGGTCCAGGTTGTCCCTCCATCTGTGACATCAGGGCCCCTCTGGCTATCTCAGGGCTCCATTGGGGGTCTTTGTTTCTCTCTAGGACATCAAACCCGAGAGTAAGGTGTCATGTACACAGGAAGGGTGTGGAGTGAGTTGCCGGGAAGTTTGTATTCAGAGAGGGGGCCCCACCCAAGTTTGTCAAGGAAGAGCTGGCCAGGACTTGCATTCATTCATTCAACAAACATGTATTTATTTATGTATTTATTGAGTTGTTGGTGCTTGGGATCAAACCCAGGGCCTTGCTCATGCTAAGCAAGTGCTCTATCACTGAGCTACACCCCCCGCCCAACGAATACTTACAAACAATCTCTGTGTACTAGATACTGTGTTGTGTAGTGGGTTTAGAGACGTAGTCACTACCTCCAAGGACTTCACTATTTAAAAGAAGGAAAGAGCCAGGCATGGTGTCTCACACCTGTAGTCCCAGCCCTTGAGAGGCTGAGGCAGGAGGATGGCTATGAGTTGGAGGCCAGCCTGGGTTATATAGTGAGACAAAAAAAAAAAAAAAGAGGGAAAGAATAAAATGGATAAATAGACAAAGAATTAGCAAGCAATTCAGTAAGTACCATAATAGAAGCAAAATCAGGGACACAGGTGGAGGAACTGGCTCTGTGTTGTGAGTCAGGGAAAGGCTTCCCTGGGGAAGTAACATTTACATTGGGTTTTGAGGCATGCCTCGGAGTTTTCCAGGCACTAGGGAAGAGTTCCTGCTGGTAGAGGGGACAGGGAAAGCAGAGGCGCTAAGTAAGCCCAGAGAGGCTTGTGTTGGGACAAGAAGATAGCCCTGGGGGAGGGGAAAGAATGAGAATGTGTGCGGGAGGCAGGGAAACACTGGGGACAGGCAGGGAGGAGGAAAGGGGTCCCTTGTAGTAGCAAAGGCAGGTGTTAAGGAGAGCCAAGCCCTGGGGACCACAGGAGCATGGAAAAGGTGGCCTCACAGCCCCGGCTGGCAGGTGGCCACTTCAGATCTCAGCCTCCACCCCGCTTCTCTCCCAGCGAGCACTTGGGGACTGAGTCCTGGAGAGGGAGAGACTGGGCTGAGCCCCTGGGGCAAGAGATGGCAGGGCCTGGCCTCCCCCTGACCGCGCTCGCTGGACTGGCAGTGCCCTCAGATGTGAGTCTCGGCAATGTCCCTTCCAGCATCCCCACCAGGCGGCCACCTGGGCCTGCACAGATGCAGCCGGCAGAAGGAAGGAGCAGGCTCCCAACAGGTCCTCTGATGTATCTGAAAATCACAATTTTGATGTTTCCTGTCCTGCTGGGAGATACAGTCCTTGTGTGCCTCCCCCCCACCCCCAGCCCTTGCCAGAAAATGTCAGTGTGCAATCTGTCCAGAGGCCCAGGTCATGTACTCCAACAACAAACATCTGTGCATGCAGAGAGCTTCCCCGGAGTGGGGTGTCACCGAGTCGTGCAGGCTGCATCCTCGTGCCCTGGCACCTTTGGGGCACAGCACCCAGTGGATAGGAAGGCTCCCTGCCCTCCGGAGCTCCCAGAATAAAATGACCAATTCAGAGCTTGTGAACTCCCCCAGTTGGCATCATAGAGCTGCAGTGGGAGGGGAGCAGCCAGGGTGACCCGCCCTGGGCGGACAGGGAGGTCTGCTGGAGGAAGGGTTAAAGGGCTGCCCGTGGGCTGCGCTGGGACCAGGAGGTGAGAGCCAAGTGGGAATCCCAGGCGGGAGTGATAATCCGACCAGCAGGATGAGGGAGAGCTCGGAGGGGCTGGGGACTCTGGCGCTATGATCGCCTGTCCAGTGAGTTAGGAGAGGAGGAGTGACCATTAACCTGGCCCTGCCACTTCAGTTTGAGCCTTTGCCTGGCAACTCCACCAAGGGCCAGGGGAGAGAGGTGGACCACACACAGGTCGCCAACCAGGAGGACAGGATGCTCTTGAACAGCACTCGCCCTCTGAGCTGTCCTGCTAGGGCACATCTCTGGGGCATGGCCTCACGTACCTTACTGGATTAATCCACTTCTACGGTCCGCTGACCTCTAAAGAGACCATGTTTCTGAGGCATGAGGAGCTGGCAGAGCGGCCCACATAAAGGACTCCCCCACCTGCCCTGCAGGCCCTCCCAGCTGGGGCTGGGGACTCTTCTCAGGTATGAACCATGCATCCGAGTCACTGGGCTATGCAGATGACGTGGGGGCGCCGCTGCTGCTGGGGTGGAGGTGGAGAGGCTTCTAGGGCTCAAACGATCCAGATAATTGCAGTGGTGGTGATGCCCGCCCGTCCTGCCCAGGGTTCCGGGAGCCCGTGAGTCATGGGCTGGGGTGAGGAGAGCTGGAGGAACAGAATAAATAAAAGGAGCAGGCAGACGTGTCTCCTGCAGGCCTGTGAGGGTGGGGGGTGGCTGCCAGTGTCCCCAGCAGGGAGGCTGAGACATGAGTCACCCCTGAGCCACTGACCTGGCAGCCTCTCTGGCAGAAAGGGAGGTGGCACCGGGGCTCCGAATGTCAGGCTGTCTCGGTGGCTTGAGAAAGTTGTCATCCCTTATCGCCATCCTTTGCAAGCTGCATGCTTGAGACCTCTGTTCACAGTTCTGCCACTCACAAGCCCCCAGTATCCCCACCGTGAACCTCAGAGCTGCGTCCCCCGACAGTGCTGCACACAATGGAAACAGAGCATCCTTGGCCCTGGAGCTATCCCATGGGCTCCTCTATGTAAGGCAATAGGGCTACTGTGTAAGGCTGGGGAGGAGGAAGGACTTCTGTCACCGCGTCCTCAGCAGCCTGTCTTGCTCCAGGGCCCTTTTGCCGTGCACCTCCTCGAAGGGGACCCAGGGCCTGTGCCGAGGTCTGCTACCAGACAGGAGGCCTTTCCTCCTCTGCAGACAAGATCCAGGCCCACCACCAACTGCTGGGCAGCTCCTCAGGGCCCTTGAAAAGGCAGCTGGGGCCTGGGTGGGGAGCACTGTGGGCTAACCGCATCCCTCCTGGAGGACCAAGCCGTCAGGCTGAGCTGGCCTCAGCCCCTCCAGAACCCGGGGCCAGCCTCGCATCTGCACACCACTCACCCTCCAGGCGTGGTGGGACATGGCACTGTCATGGGCTGCCTTTTCCTCAGTTTGCTCCATGGCCTCTGTGGTCACACTGTCCCCCAGCCCAGCCCAGCACCCCCTGTCCCTGGAGTTTGCTCCCACCCTCGGCTGCAGGCCTGGCCTCAGTCTTTAGCCTTGCCGGGGGCAGTTGGCACAGGCTGATGTTGGAGGCCTTTGCCAACCTGGGCAGAGAAGTATGGAGTCTGTCTGCAGTAGCTGAGGTCCTGCCTGACCCTCTGGGGGGCCCCCTCTTGCTACCTTCCCCACAACTGGTTGTTTGCAGTATCTGTGCACCACCTTTTCAAAATGCCTTCAGGCCAGGAGTGCTGACCCACACTTGTAATCCCAGTCCTCTGGGAGGCCGAGGCAGGAGGATTGAGAGTTCTAGCTCAGCCTGGGAGATTTAGCAACTTGAGTGATACCCTATCTCAGAATAACGAAGGGCTGGATATGCAGCTCAATGTGAAGGCCTGCGTTCAATTCCCAGTACCAAATACAAAACAAAACAGCCCTATGTCACTTTCTGCTCTTTTATGTTTGCTATTCCTTTTTGCCTTTTCAGTAGAGAATGGGGAGAGCAATGTGAGGGTTACTGTGAGGTTTGCCTGTGTTCCAAGCAAGGGCTATGCAGTTCCTTGCCCCCAAGTTCGCCTGCACCTTCCCGCCAGAGCTGCAGAGCTGGGCTTGTGGTCCGGCCGCGGATGAATCCCTTGACCTTCAGCCAGGCCAAGCTGAGATGAGCTCAGCCCCACTGCGGCTCACCCTGGAGTGGGGGCTGCTGTGCCGCACAGAGCAGAGCAGAGCCAGACAGAGCCAGGAGGCCACACATCTGCCTCTGTTCCTGCCTGGGATGGCACAGAATGATGCTTCCAGCTGAGGAAGCCCTTGGCGAGCTGTCTGTGTCCTAGTATGGAGACCTGGTGGATGACTAGAGATTCTCAATAGGACTGGTTATTCGGAACAGTAGTCATAGCGCTGGGTGGCTTAAATTTAAGGTCAAATTTAAATGAATTAAAAGTAATGCCGGGCATAGTGACACATGTCCATAATCTCAGCATTTGGGAGGCTGAGGCAGGAGGATTGAGGTGAGCCTGAACTACATAGTGAGATCTTGTCTCAAAGAAAAACAACGTACTGAAAAGTGAAGTTTAAAAACCATTTCCTCAATTGCACTAGCCACATGCCAAGAGCTCACGAGCCACCTGTGTCTGGTGGCTGCCTTGTGGGGCAGCATGAGACAAAACACCTCCATTTGTCCTGGTTCCCTTGGTGGCTTTATCAACCTTCCCTGGGGGATCCATGGTGCCAATGACCCTTCCTACCTGTCTGATGTTTGGAGGCCTCGGGTGCCCTAGGGACTCTCCAAGCTTCTTTCCCAAACTGAGAATTGACCATGGGCCATGTTGAGGGCTCCATTCTGAGAAGAGCATGGCCTCCCTTGGTGGCCAGGGTGACTGTGCAGCCCCAGGAGCAGCAGCTGGCTTGACATGTCCTGCCTGGCTCCAGCCTCCTGCACCCTTTTGCACTGGGCTCTCCTGCTGCCTGCCCATGTCCCAGAATTCCCCTCCCCTCCTTGAGGCCACCCCATGCTTCCCTAGCATCACCATCACACAAGAAAAGAGCTGTGTGCGGGCATCTGAGGTGCAGCCTGAAAGCTCCTGTGTGGGTGACCCAGCGGGAGGGGTTCATTCAAAGGCAGGTGTCTTCACAGGGCCAGGCTCATAGGAGCAGGGCCTCCAGGAGAGGGACACTGAATTACTATAAGGACACAGCCCAGGAACCATCTCAGGGTCCCTGGAGACCAGAATTGAACCTTTTTTGCATTCCCCAGTCTCAGAAATATTGCAGTCCCCATTGCCCCTGAGGCTGAGAGCAGGATGCTGGGAGCTGGTGATGGCAGAGTGAAAGGATTCCTCCCATTCCCTCCCATTCTCCTGCACCCACCTGTATGTGCATGCACCCATGCACATGCACACACACGCGTGCGCACACACATGAGTGTATGCAGTTACATACCCACGGGCGCATACCACCTGCTCAGAAGGTCCTTAGCTCAGGGAAAACCTGTTTCTGACTTGGGTTTCCAAACCTGTTCCCAGGCCATGGACAAGAGATGAATGCCTGGTCCCGTTGGGTGCCAGGGAAGGTTTCTTTCCACTGCATTCCTAGGTTTACAACTGAGGCGCCCTTAATAAAACACAATTAACAAACCGACATACTCCCTAGGCTAGCTGGTGGTGGGCCTATGGCAAGCGTGCCACAGCCAGCTGTTTGTCATCACTAAAAGCTCCGAAAGGTTCCCTGCTGTATGTGACACAGGGGCTTCTGAAACAAAGACCCAAAGAAACAGGGACACCTGTGCTTTTCTGCTTCGGCATCACACAAAAGTATGAACAGACATGGAGGACATAGTCTAAGGGTGGGCTGGGGAGCTCAGCAAGGCCCACTTGCTCAGAATCTTCTGTGTCCCTGTGTCTTTAGAGACATGAATGCCCTTTGCCTCTGGGAAGAAGTGGGAATTCTTCCATGACTTGCTGCAGGGTAGAAGGGCAGGGAAATGCAGAGAGACTGTCCTGCTTCTGCTGCTTCCTCAAACATCAAAGGACCATATTTGGGGGTAGTGTGGCCCAAACTCCATTGCCCTGCAGCATGAAGTTCTATCACCCAAATGCCCACAGCCTGCTTTAGAGACACTTTTCTTTTCTCTGAATCAGTGTTTTATAATCTTTTCAACCCTTGCCCACTTTGGTGAACAAAAACTTCTGGAATTTTCACTTGCCATTATTTCTCCTCTTTTTGGCCTCCCAAATGGTCTTTAATTTGTATTACAAAAGCAAAGTTTCCCCCTCATTTTTCAAATAAAAAATGACCCGCAGGTGACATTTGGAAGGGGATAAAGGTAGTTTATTGCAGAAGGGAAATTTCACTGCCGAAAAGCTCCACTGGAGAATCACTACCCTTGAATGATCACACTCACACTTGCCTACCCTAGAGTCAGGATAGAGGGGCCTTTCAGTGGACAGATGTGCACCCAGGTCATCAGGACACCGAGCGCCCAGGGTTCTTTGCGCACCTCAGAGAGAAATCACAAATAGGTAAAGCGTGGCTCTCTTATTGTTAAGAGCCCTGAGCTTTGAATGCCCGCAGCTGTCAGCTCATAGTGTCAGCAGCCCCCTGCCACTGTCCTGCTGCTGGAGCTGGGAGCTACGGGGAGTCCTTGAGAACTCCTCAGGTGACCCAGGAGGGTAGCTCCCAGCGATTCTCTGTGGTTGCCTGTCATCAGCTGCTGCTGCCCTCAGTGTCACTAGCTCTGGCTCTGACCGCTTTTGGTGTTACCAGCCCAGCTTGCTCTATTGGAGATAGAAATCATGAGTAGACCCAGGGGTACAGCTCAGCAGCACAGCGCCTGCCTGGCAAGACTGAGGTCATGAGTTTGATTCCTCGTAAAGAAAGGAAGGAAGAAATCATGAGTAGACAGTGATGCTCCACTGGAAAATGACTTACGCTGCAGCATAAGGGGGAGAAGTGCATGGACTGATGGCCGAGGGACGTGGGGGAGGCCCAGAGAGGCAGACCCAGGCACGGTAGTGTCACCTTCTGTTTAGTCACAGGTAGGGAGCTGATCGAGGATGGCTGAGAGGGGTAGAGTTGTCCAGAGATGCTTTGGGGTGGAGTCATTTGGGACAGACCAGAAACAGAAGCAAATGTCATCCAGTTCAGCTGTGGGGCATCTCATGTTGCTGTGGCAGCCAACAAGATGTTTGGGGGCAGCTGTGGAAGAAAGAAAAAATAAATAGATGAAAAGTGCATAAAATGAAGTACTCTTAGGGAGTATTGAACCTTTCTCTCCTGCTTCAACCACACAGCTTCCTTCTCTCTGTGTGAATGGGAATGTCCACAAGACAAGCCAACTTTGGTCTCAGTGTTACTTCAGGCTGCTGGGAAATCGCTGCCTTCTTCTGCTGACCAGGCCTCTGTCTGGGCTGGGCAGACTCCATCCACTCCAGCTAGTAGTGAAGAGGGAAGGAAGGTAGAAGGAAGAATGAACTCTGTCCTGCCACAGCAATATTGGACGCAAGTTCTTAAACTGCATACCAGGAGAGGGGTGTGTGTGTGTGTGTGTGCATGTTTATTGCCTTATAAATTTCTGGCCACCATACATCATAACCAAGGTAGAGAGCTCATATGGTAGGGCTGGTCATGTGGTTCAGTGATGCAGTGCTTGCCTAGCATGAACGAGGCCTGGGTTCAATCTCCCCTCCTCAGAAAAGAAGCAAATCAAAACACAGCAAAACCCCCTCATATGGTGCATGGTGGAGAACAGAGGCCTCCTATTTCAGCCAGGACTTAGCAGGGAACAATGGCACTGATCACACATTTATCTGGACCCTGACATCTCCACAATGAAAAAGTTTGTGGAGTAAATGAGTAAAAGATGGAGAACTTCTGCACTGTGTTTATAGGTTTTGGCTTTTCCCAAACACTCTATCTCCAGCTCTCATCATAATGCAGCTGACAGCCTCTGTCCTGCACATCTTGTTGGAAATCTTACACTATTCATGTTTTCCTCTGGGAAACAATCTCATTCTCTGCCGCCACCGAGGCTGCAAGGCAGTGAGGGAGTGCCTGGGCTCATACAATTGTTTATGAGGCTTTCTCTGAAACCCTCCCCCTCCCCTACAGATGGGAAATGCAAGAGAAAATCTCTTAGCAACACCGAACAAACGGAGCGGGCTCAACTGTCCCCCACCCCCGACCCCGTCCTCACCTTCTCTCTGTTTAGTATCTGTCACACTGGTCAGCTAGTGGACCCACGTGGAGTGTGATGCTCAGAAAAAGGAACTTTGGGAGGAGAATGACCTGCACCAGGGCAGACCCAAAACATGCCTCGCAAGGTAAAGAAAGAGGAACTGGAGGAGGAGCCTCATGAGGACACGCCCCTCACGCTAAGTGCCCAGAGGGTGATGAAGCAGAACTTGCTTCATGGTGCTCTGCGGGGAAGCCCTAGGACATTGTTCAGGTTTTTCACTGGGGTCTTCCCTCTGTCTAGTGGCCTAATGTTAGTGTTCCTTGGAGCCTTTTCTCTCTTCCTTCTCTTCCTAGGCAACCTCATCCCGTCTCCTGGCTTTAAATATCATCTTTAGGCGGATGACTCCCAAATGCATAGCCCCAGCCCAGATCGCTTTTCTAAAATGTAAACTTGTATATTCAGCCGCCTACTCACACCTCCACTTGATATCTTCCTGACATCTCCAGCTTCGCATGTGCAAGTGAACTCTTGATCTGCGCCCCCTAACCCAAATCTTGTCCTCCCACGGTTTCCCCGTCACAGAAAATGGCACCAGCCTCCACCCAGTTGTCAAGTCAGGAGTCTGGGAGTCAATTTTGGCACCTCCTTCCCATTCACATCCCACATTGCCAAGTTCTGTGCGTTCCACCTCTGTGTGTGCACTGTCTGCCTTCCTCGTCCCCGCCACCGTCACCTCTCGGAGACCATTTGATGGTCCTCCAGTTGGTCTTCCTCCTGCCTGTGTGGAACCCCCTCCTCCCACACCAGAGCCAGAGAGACATCTGCTCATGAATTCCCCCTGCTGAAAACCCTTCTGTGGTGTCCACTGCAGTTAAAACCCAGGCTCTGTGGTTCTGCATGATGGGGGCCCTGCTGCCCTCTCTCTCTGCCACATCTGTGCCACTTTCTTATTGCCTTGCCCTTTTCAGTTCCTTCCAGGTGCCATGATCTTTCCCGACACCTCCCCTGGGTTTGCCTTTCCCCAGGGGCCCCGTTCCTGCCTCAACCCCTTAGCTCTTGCCTTAGATGCCACCTTTCCAAAGAAGCCATCTCTTATCCTTATCTGTTGCTGCAGAGACAAGCAGTCCAACACGTGGTGGCTTAAAACATGCACCACTACACTACTTCTCAGGACTCTGAGCTGCCTGAGGCTTAGCTGGATGGTTCATCTGCTGCTCTTGCTTGGGGCTCCCTCAAGTGGCTGCAGCGAGGTGCAGTGCAGGCCCACGTGTTGGCTGTGGCTTCTCTCTCAAGCCTAGGTCTTGGCAGGACCGGCTCAGCTGGGATCCTAGGATGGGCTGGGTCTCTATGTCATTCCAGAGGCTCAGCCTGTCACGTGGCCTCTTTACAAGGTCTCTG
The DNA here is from genome assembly GCA_004363535.1 of Dasyprocta punctata. Taxonomy (NCBI): domain Eukaryota; kingdom Metazoa; phylum Chordata; class Mammalia; order Rodentia; family Dasyproctidae; genus Dasyprocta; species Dasyprocta punctata. Next base: position 27,104 of record RJWM01020839.1, read on the forward strand.
CAGCAGGACAACCAGACTGATTTGGGACTGGAGTGATCCCATGAAAAACCTTGACAGGATACAGAACTGTGGTTGGGTAGCTTTTCTTGGTGGTGGGGGTACTGAGGATTGAACCCATGGGTGCTCTACCACTGAGCACAACCAGCCTTTTTTATTTTTCTGTTTTGAGAACAGGGTCTTGCTAAATTGCTAAGTTGCCCAGGTTGGGCTTGACTTGTGATCCTCCTGCCTTAGCCTCCCAGAGTGCAGGGATTACAGACTTGAGCCACCACACCTGCTATGTATCTTTGTCAGTGTGAATAAGTGTTCCTAGCCGTGATGGTGTAGGAGATAGTGGAGTTCAAAGTTCAAATCTCACCTCTACCACATGTGATTCTTGCTTGTTAAGTGAATTTTTGTGCTTTAATTGATGTTACTTTATAATACCTATTTTCTGTTTAATCCAAATATCATTGATTGAAAATTTCACTACATTTTAAGTGCCACAAAGATAAAACAAAATAAAACAACAACAACCAAAAAAAAAACCTGTTGCCAATTAAACCAGGACATAATGCTTTCTTACCACTTAAAATTTTACCTTATGCTTATTGAAAAAAAAATTTAGGCTTATATAGACATAGATGTTTATAGACATAGATGTCACATAGAGACATGACATTTAGACATACCTAAGAAAATATAAGTCAAATTATTTCACTACCATAATGCCAAAATTCAGAATCTGCCTCTGTTGAATCATATTTTGATTCTGACCATTGACACCTTTGTTTCTCTAAATTGTGTTGAAGTGCTAGTTTGATGATACACATTTATTTATTTATTTACTTTTTACAGGGCAAAGAGGGCAGGGATCAAATTCATGGCCTCCAGCATGCTAGGCAAGTGTCCTAGCACTGAACTACCCTGTCACTGAGCTACCCCCGAGTTCCTGATGTTCTAGAATTTCTTAAAAGAGGGGCCCACTTTTGTCTGCAGGATATGCTCCATTATGGTTTGTATCTAGATGTCCCCCCAAAGCCTCATGCAGTCATATGTTGGGCTTTTCAGAAGTGGCTGGACCTAGGGTCCCTTAATCTAGGGCTTAAAGATGGGATGCCGGGATTAGTGGTGTGATGCTGGACTTAAGGGTGCCCTACTCTAAAGGCAGGTAACTTGGATGAACTATAAGGGAACAGAAAGATGGCTGTTGTGAGTATGGTAATTTCTGGTAGGCTAGCTTGCCCTACATTTTTGTCCAAAATGTTTTGCTTTTCTTATTTTTCTTTATGATTAGTTAAGTCAGTAGATGAATAACAATAAATGGCAAATGAATGATAATAGCAACATAAGCAGAGCCAGATCTAATCACTTGATTAATTATTTCATGCATCAGTTGTGAGAGTGGAATTAAATCCCTAGTGGTCCCTCCCACCACATGTTCTTGGCAGACGTTGCTAATCTATCAAGTTTCTGGTTTTTGTGGGTATGGGAGAAGCCTACTTTCTCAGCACAGCCTCCCACATGGCCATTTGATCAGAGTTGGTACATGCGATTAAATTCACCCCACCCCCAACTAGCAGTCATCCAGGTCATATGGTGGTGAAAGGAAGGGGATTCTAAATCAGTTACCAGTTTTTAATCAAGGCAGGATGCACATTTTGAGCATGGCCGCCCCTTCTTTGGGACAGATCGTGACCCTGTATCAACTGGACATTGAAAGACATCCCCACTCATGCACAGCCAGGTCAGCTGAGTTCAGAGCCCCCGACCAGACGACACATAACCATAGTCATTTAAGACTTTTCTTCAACAAGGCTGAGAGCCAGCAACTGTTTTTAGTTTTACAGTAGTTTCTCTTCCTGCCCTACACTATTCAGTAGCCTCTACTCCTGAGTAAATGACTACTAGGTCAGGTAGACCCTCCTTAGAAGGCCTAACACTTTCTAAGCCTTTGAATCACCCAGATCCCCTGTGATAATACAGGCTCTGATGGCCTAGAGTTGGGCTTGGTGTTGCTGGTTCAGACTGGAGATGCAAAGTGTATTAGTCAGCAGCAGCTGCTGTAACAAAAGGCAAGAGTTGATTGAAGTATGGTAAATATTTAAATAAAAATATTTAGTACAGTAAAAGACACATTGCCATTAGTCCCCCTCAAAAATATTCCCTTTCACTTTGAGCACACTTACTCCTTTGCTCTTGTCAGTTTGTGAAGCAGGTCTGTAAGTCCTCTTTTCGTGAGTGTCCTTACAAGGTATGATAAAAAGGCATGATAAAAAATACAGTGAGTGCTTCTGCCAAGTGCTGTCCAGCGGAAGAGCAGGCTCATAAAAACATTATGTGTGTTCTTATCCACCTTATTCACTGAATCTGGCATCATGCAAATCCTGGCTCTTCCCCAAATTCAAAATGACCATAAAAGGCAAATATTTTGAATGGATTCAGGACAGTGAGACAGCCATGACAGCATGAGTACAAACGTTCATAAAAGAAGACTTTCACAACTGCTCCAGAAAGTGGCAAGAGTGGGAAAGAAAGGACAAGAGAAAAAGAAAAAAGAATAGAAAAAGAATGGAAACAAAGCTTTGGGAAATAAAGGGGAGAAGAGGAGCTGAAGGGGAGGGGGAATGGGAAACAAAGAAGAAATAAGATATACCATGTACAAGTGCAAATTTCCTACCATGAATGGAATGGTATCACTATGCATATCTAAAATGTACCAATAGCGTAAAAAAAAAGTTAAAAAAATAAAATAAGAAAAGAAAGTGGCAAGAAGGATGAGATAAGTGTGTTTGAAGCAAGGAGGGGTATTTTGAGGAAAACCAATGGCAATGTGTTTTACTGTAATACATTTTTAAAATGTTAAATATTCATTGTATTTTCTATCATATCTTATGCCGCATACTGGCTTAGACTGGCGTAAACAGTCGCATTTCATTTCTCACAGTTTTGGAGGCCAGCACTATGAGACCAAGGTGCTGGGAGAATGGTTTTCATCCAGCGGCCTCTTCTCTGGGCTGTGGACGGCCGCCATCTTGCTGGGTGTGCACATCACTTCCTGTGTGAGTGAGGCCACAACACACTCTCTGGTCCCTTCTTGGGGAAAAAAGCCGCTAACCGTGTCAGATCAGAGCCTCACTCTTATGACCTCATTAACCTTAATGACTTCCTTAGAGGTGCCCTCTCCCCAGACAGACACCCGGGGATTAGGGCTTCTGCAAATGAGGCCCCCTGGGGGACACAAACCTTCCCCCCCAAACACTGAGGAGCTGGCTCTTGCGGGCAGCATCCTGCTCTGTGGAGTCACTGAGGAAAGTGTTCCCCAGGCCTGGCCTCGACTCCTGAAGCCAGAGGATCTCTCCTTGACTAAAACCAGCAATGTGGTGTTGCTGGCAGGAAAAATCCATTGCCTCATCCTGTCCTCAGCATCTTGAATTGGGAGAAGCCTATTTTCCATTCCTTTTAGCAGAGCTTGTCTCTGTGGCAATGCCAGCCGGTGAGGCCGCCGCTGCAGGTCCAGGCCGAGAGGCCTCGGTGCTGGTCTATATTTAGCACCCGGCTGGCAGGTGGTCATCTCCCCGGCCACGCTGAGCCCAGCGCCATGCCCACCACCGCAGTGCATCAGGACAACCTCCCAGGGTTCATGTGGCCACAGGGAGGTGGCCCCTGCCAACTCTGGCGCCTCCCTCCCTAACCCAGATGGCCTAGGAGAAGCAGCCTCAGATGGCCCTGTGCCTCTTTATGGGCACCAGGCCCTGGGCCTGCTGGCTTTTTAAGAGCCTGCAGAATATGTCTGAGCTGGAATTAAAAAAATGTATAGGCTCAAAGAGACAAAAATTTCTGAATTGAAATTAGTAAATGTCACTCAAATGTCTATAAAATGTCAACAGTCACCTCCAATTCAATTCACTTGTTCTATGTTATGTATCTAATAAGTATGTAATTATAATATTTACATGGGATCATATGAACAATATGGATAATTTATTTTTAAAAAGCTAAAAAGACCAAAGGCCTTTCCAATTTTCTAAAGCAAAGAGATACGTCTGCCGTGGACTGTGGGTGGTTTTTGATGTTTGATATGATGTAGGAGGTCCCAGGTCAGCTGCCCAGGCCTGATTCCCACCTGTGTCCCCTAGTGCCCATGAAGATCCTGACCCTTAGACAAGGCCTGATTCCCACCTGTGGGAGACAACTTGAGCCGGTTCCCTTGAATGCAGAACAGTTGCTGCAACATTGATTATATTGAGACTTATTTCCTTATGTTGGTATATACAGAGCTGACTATGGTATTTTCTTCTCTCTTCAATTGGCTCTAAGCATTGCAAATAAGGCTAGCTGAGGTACTGGCACGTAATCTCTAAAGCCATCTGACAGTGTCCTGTTTCCTCCCATAGTGATCTCTATAAAATGTATAGGCACAACAGGATGGCAGACCCAGTGAGCTCCAGGAATGTCAACTGGGTATGAGCCTTGAGAAAGAGGCTGTGAGTCCCCAGGGCATAAAGTTTGCATATCAGAAACTGAAGCAGCAGCCTCCTAAAACAATTCAGTTGCTATCTTGATTGGGTTGTGCGAATTGATCCCCTGCATATCTTTATCTTCATTTTGCAGAGATACCCTTCTCACTACCTTGCTAGCCAGCTCAAGTTACTCACGTAGTTCCCGCCATCCTCACTGTCACTCATCCTCAAGCCACCCCCTTGCTTCACTAGTTAATAAATTCTGGGAGAGGCCTAGGATCAAGGCTTTTGTCCGCATGTCCTCAGGAGGATTGGACTTAGGACCCCTTGGCTGCCCTTAACCTTGAATATGTCTCGGAGTCTTTACTCGTGCTGTGGGTTGCATTGGAGGTGGTAGATTGGAATTAACTTGCTGGGATTCCAATAACGTCTCAATGGAATTATAAATATAATTTCTTGGATTGTGAGGAAGACTAGAGAAAGGATTACAGCACTTGGATTACTGTACTCAATATTTGGGGCTACAATACCCACCCACCTGCTGCCATGTATTGGAGGGCACTTGGCTGTGCCCGTCTGATCTGGGCATCACCTGTGCTCCATAGCACAGCCTGGCACAGCATCATCCGGCAACAACCGTAACATTTGGGGTGCTTGATAAAGAGGAAACTGCCAGAGCCATGGGACATACGCATCACATTGTCTGGGAAAGGGGCCCGGGAAGCTGTGCTGTCCACAAGCTCCTGGTGACCTGATACACGATGAGGTGTCTGAACCAGAGCGCCACAGAACCTGCCTCCTGTTCTGCAAAGAACTGAGCAAAACTGGTGGGAATTCAGTCTCAGAGGGCTGGGACCAGAGCCAGGATCCAAGGACAAGGTCTACGATGGGATGGGTTGTCAGGTAATGCCACAAAGGACTTGAGCCTCTTCTGCCTCCAGAATTTGCTTATCTATCTCAAGCCAGTCCTCGGGGCCCAGTGTTCCAGCCCTTGGGAGCTCTTTATGGCTGAATTAAATCTCCATGCCAGCACCAAAGGGATAGAGAGGAAGGGTGCAGGTGGAGAAAGTAAAAATGCATTCATTTATTCAGTGTTCATTCATTCACCCAATGGTAACTGGCTACCTACTTTGCCCCAGGCACTGGGCTGGTCCCTGGCCATTTGATCACGGGTAAAACTGTATATTCTTCCCTCCCTTGAGGGGCAGACAGAGATCTGGGCAGAGGCTAACAGAACTGCTTGGAACTAAAGGAGTCTCAGAGAAGTGAAAGTAGGGCTCCTAGCTAGAGGAAGGGATCATCTTTCACTCCAAGGTGGGAAGGCCCGGCCATGGCAAGCTCTATAGCGTGTCTGCTGCAGGACTTGGCAGCACTGATCATTAACTTGGCTTTCTTGCCCTCTCGTCTTTCTATTTCCAGTTCCTGTCCAGTCTGCTACAAAATATCTCCCACGACTGTCCACTTCTCTTCATTCCCACTGCCACTATCCTGCCATAAGTCACTGGCATCCTTCCCAGGATGACGCAGAACTACTGACCCTGTCACTGCGGGCTCCTTCTTCACCATCTCCGAAACATCATTGGCATAACCCCTACTAGGGAAGGGACCCCCGCCTAGAATCCCTCCTGTGACACCCCCGTGTGCTTGGAACAGAACCCAGAATGCCTAACATGATTCCTAAGACTTCAGATGATCTGGCCCGCAGTCCCCTTACCAAGCTTTACTTCCTACAAAAGCCCATGGGCCTCGTCACAACCATACACACCTGAATGCTTCTTGCTTCATTTTCTGGTACCTGGGTGATTGCTTCTCATTCTTAAGGCTTCTTCTTAAATGTCACTTCCACAGAGAAGCTGCTTTAACCACTCCCCTCCCCATATAAATGGAGTCCCTTTTCTCTCTTACCTGTAGTGCTTATTCACAGCACTTAGGTGGTGACTACATACATATCTTTGTGGTAATTTGTTTAATGATTAGATCATAAGCTTCTCCCTTGCTCCTTTTGGTAAATGCAAAGCCCTGCACCTAAGTACTCCAAACATATTGTTGAATAAATGAGCAGCCAGTTGCCCAGCTTCAGTCTGGGCACTGGACACCAGGTACCTGGGAGACCCACGATCTTCCCCTTCCCCTCTGTCCTGCTGCGAACACCACAGTCAGGAGACTGTGCAGGCATAGCATTTGCTCTGGTCAGCTGTGTTCAGCCCAGCCTGAGAGACTAGGTCAGATGGAGCCCGAAGCTGTACCTGAAACGGTGTGATCAGGAGAGACACTGAGCCAGCCAGTGGCCTCTGAACTGCAGGATTCTGACCTTTGCATCTGTGTACTCCCTTGGTCCACTATGCTCCTTGCCCCAAGCTAATTTGCAGAGAAAACTAAGCTGTTCTCCTGAGTTATCCTGCGGTGTAGGCTGAGTGTGTCTACGCCCCCCACACATCCGCAATGTGATGCGTGAGGAGCTGGGGTCTGTGGGAGGCTCTGCCTCATAAGTGGGGTTGGTGGCCTTATCAAAGAGGTCCTGCGAGCTCCCTTGTCTCCTTCCGCCATGTGATGACACAATAAAAGACAGCGGAACCAGGGCACAGGCCCTCACTGGACACCTGATCTGCTGATCCTGGAGCTCCCAGCATCCAGAACTGTGAGAAATAAATGCTGTTGCAAGTAAGCCCACCTGTGTACACCATCCTGTTCCAGCTGTCCAAGCAGGCTGAGACACATTGACACTAATGAGGTCCTGGATTTGTGTTGGTGTTATCATATTCAGCGGTTTTCATGATCATTATCACTTAGGATAGGGAAAAAATGTACCAGGGAGGGAAGAGAGGGAAAGGGAACATAAAAAGAGTCAAGATGAGGCAGGAGGATTGTTATAAGTTTGAGGCCAGCCTGGGTTATATACTGAGGACCTGTCTCACAAAAGAAAGAAAGAAAAAGGAGGAGAAAGAAAGAAAAAAGAAAAGAAAGAAAGAGAATTAAGATCTGCTATGTATATTTGCCAATTCTTCATGATGAACATAATCATTATGTACTACAAACATGTGCTAATAAAAAAATACAAAACTAAATAAACATTTGCTACAGTGGCATATTTTTAAAAATGGACATCTTGTAGAATAGAAATATTAGCTTAATTAGAAAAGGAAATTTCCTGTCCTCACCATGTATTTGTAGGCTAGAACTCTAGAGTATAAGAGCATGAGTGAACTGAACTAACTAAGCATTAATAAGTATCCTTTAAAAAAAAAAGAAAGAAAATATTAAATGGGAAATTCCAGAAAAAAACAAAGCAAATGTTTTAAATTATACATCCTTCTGAGGGCTACTAGAACATGAGCTCTTAAGATTCCATGACAGGCAAACTGCTAACCAAGAGGACCAACATGCAACAGATGGGTGGGTAGTGTATACAGAATGGATACACCAGGCAAAGTGCTGGTTCACATTGTACCCTCTCACACCACCACAAGAAGAAAGGGAAGGTAAGTGTAGTATAATAAGATATTTTGAAAGAGATCAAGAGAGAAGGCCCCATCCACATAAATTTTATTATAGTGTATTGTTATAGCTGTTCTATTTCATTATACTTATTAATTTCTGTGTCTAATTTATAAATTAAATTTTATCATAGTTATGTGTGTATTATGGTTTATGACCCCCAAAAGTCTCATATTAAGAGGAGGGGCTTTTAAAAGATGATCAGATCGTGAATTCATCCACTGATGGCTGAATGTGCCATTAGGAGGTGGGGCCTGGTTGGTAGTGAGTCACTGCTAGGGTGACCAGGAAGGGTGTGTTTTTGTCCCTGACTCTCTCTTCTCTCTCTGCTTCCTGGGTGCCATGTTGTATTGGGTGATACACTATGTCCCCCCAAGTCCTCATATACTTTTTTTTTTTTTTTTTTTTTTTTGTGGCACCAGGGATCGAACTCACAACCTTGTGCCTGTCAGGCAGGTGTGTAAGCTGCTGAGCCAAACTCCCAGCCCTAGTTTTTTGAGGTAGGGTTGCACTATGTAGCTCAGGCTGGCCTTGCGCTCGTGTTGTAGCCCAAGCTGGCCTCGAACTCACAACGCTCCTCCTACCTCAGCCTCCCGAGTGCTGGGATTAAAGGCCCTCATATACTTTTGATCAGGCTGAGTCTAGAGCTTGTTACTGGTTTGTTGTCTGGCATGGGGATTGGCAATGTGAGTGCTGCACCCACCCAGGGGTGGAGTTGACATACAGTGTAAATGAGGCGGGTCTTCCTCTTGATCACTTTGGCCCACCCTCTCTCTCTCTCTCCCAGCACGCTTGCTGCTTGCAGCCGCCATGAATGACAGCCCTGCCACACCATGCTGCCTTGGAGCCAACTAAGTATGGACTAAAATTCCCAAGCAACTGTAAGAAATAAACCTTTCCTTCCCTAATTTTGGGCGTCAGGTATTTTGTCTCAGCAACGAGTAAAAAGTGATTAAGACGCATGCCCTTCCACTAGGCCATTTCTGTCTTGGAGCCTGCTGACCATGGACTGAATCCACTGTGAACTGGGAGCCAAATCAGCCTCTCCTCCTTAAAGTTGTGGTGTTGGGCATTTTGCCCCAACTACAGGAAAGTGACTAATGCAGTGTGTATAGGGAAACTGGTATATACTGTATGCACAGCACTTAGTACCATCTGAGGTTTTAGGCTTCCCCTGTGTGTCCTGGAATATGCCCCAGGATGAGGGGGACTCCTATCTTTTGTTCTGTAGGCTATAGTTCCTTCCCTGATGAGGTGGGACACCTCACCGAGCGAGGACTGAATGAGGCTCAGTGGGGTGGCTGGCAATTCATGGTGTAAGGGCCCCCATCTTCAGCTCCTGATGGCTGGTTGGAAAGACACTTGAAAAGAAAAAAGTCTGCTTTTTTGGGTTTGCTTGGGCT